>JANHGB010012338.1:0-12693 GCA_026283785.1 Coracopsis vasa | reverse complement strand
ACTCACAGGTTCCTGCCCCACGGGGCTTCATCGTCCGGCCCCTTTGTCCTTGTCCTCATCCGCGTCCTCGTCCTCGCCCTCCTCAGCGCCCTCTGCTGGCGGGCGCGGGCGCTGCCCCCGCGAGGAGCCGCCTTTCCTCCCGTCCCTCGGTAAGGGCCGCTCTCTGCTTCTCGTACTGCTCCGCTCCGCGCACCACCGGGGCTTGCCCCCAGCAGGGCAGGTCGAGGGGGCTGTGGGAAGCACCAGCCTTTCCCTGTGCTGATTTCCCAGCCAGCACACAGCGCGGCGCGGCGCTCCCTGTTGGGATGCTCGCTCGGGTGCGCGTCTCCGCGCCCCAGATTGGGATGGAGCACCCCTGGCCAACCCGGCCGGTGCCCGCCGAGCCTGTCCTTTAAAAGCCCCGAGACACGCAACAGCAGAGGACGTGCGTCGAAATATGCTGCAGGAGATGATGCACGTCCATCTAAACAGCCCGGGTTTTCTTGCGGGAAAGCTTCTTTACCTCCGACTAATATGAATACTAAAAATTCTTCATCACAAATGAGGGGCAGTGGTCCGTATGGACTGATGTGTAGTTTTTGTGCTGCTGCATGCTTTGCATTGTTGAAGATGTTATTAACTGTTGAACTAAATGAAGTCAGATGGCAGAAATGTGCATTTTACATTTAGGCAAGAGGAACATAAAGTGTAAAAAGACCAGTGGAAAACAGTATAGCAAACCAGCATGGTCACTGATTTTCAAAAAGTGACTTGAGTTGGTTTATTTTACACAACTTACTTTTTTTTTTACCAGGCAGAAGTCTTACGTGCCTCAGATATATAAGTAGTACTAATAGCTGTAATGACTAATAGCTAAAATTACAGGGACAGTAGTCTATCCTAGTTTTAGAATGGCTTTTGCACATCATCACATGCAGGGGTTTACTGTAGCAATGGGAGCTTGTTGTCTGCCACTGAACATAAGAGCAGCTAGAGGAAACACCTGATAACGTGCTACTGCTACGCAGTCAGATTGTCCTTGACAAAACTTGACAAACCATAAGAAAGAGCAGGTTATGAAAATACGAAGTAACTGTAAATCAGTTTATAGAGAGCAATTGCCATGATTAAGAGATTAAATGTGAACCTTTTTTAACTTGCAATTAGCAAATTAATTTAAACATGAAAGAATAAAACCATGCATGTAAAGATACATGACTGTACTTTGTATTTAGTTTGAAGTTCTTGAGGATGTATTTACTTTCTCTAGAGATGGCCTAATACTGCTTCATACTGCATATCAAAGCATGTTTTAAGTCTTAATTGGAAGGTAAGTACTTTGCAGGGACTGTTTTCACTTTGCATGGATGGAGGCTGGTAATTCCATCCATTGTTTATATAAAATATAGTTGTCACTTGAGCTGTAATTGCCTTACGTTATGCACTGTTCACTGGACTAAATTATGTGCACCGACAACATATGTCTAGAAAATATGCATTAGAGGTAAGGATCTGTTATGTCAATTACCACTGAGCATGGATTATACCTGAAAGTGATTTTTATTTTAACCAGACTACTTTAAAATGCCTCACAGGTTAAAGTAGGTAGATGTGCATTTTGACACAAACCAGGATGTAAGCTGCAGTGAAGTGTTGTACATCCCCAGCTAACTGTACTTGACATGGTTTCGTTCTCCAACAGATTGGGAAACAGAATGCCATTTGATGGAGCCAGTGAACCTAACCATGCCCATGGGTCCTTAAAGTCTGAATCAGACATTTTGCAGAGCACACTACCTGAAAACGAGAAATTCTATTTTGATCTGTCCAGAATTATTGATAGGTGAGTTTCTTTATTGCTATAAATACAAATGATGACACGCTATTTGAATTACGTCAAAAGATTGGTCACATTTTCAAACTGAGAAATAGGAAAAGAAGAATCAATTATAGAAAAAAAGAGAAAAAAAGCACATGGCCTCTGACTGCAGTAGGAATGTCTGCAGAAATGTTGATTGCATTGCCGTTCTGGCATGATGAATTCACTCACTTCCCAGGAAGAGCTAGAAAGTATATTGTGAAAATCCGGAAGTTGTTTTATGAAATTAGCTTAATTCAATATGTACAATAGATAAGGAAAGCAGTATGTTTACAAAATGAACATTATCAAAATGATACGAACGCAAGCTGTATTGTAGAGTTTATTTATTGTCCATTTCAGAAATACAAGGCATGCTGATGGAATTTTCACCAGTGTCTACAGCCATCTTTTGGCTAAACTTGCTGTGAAGAGATATCTGCATTCGCTTATTAGAAAACGAGTTAGGTGAGGTGACACTTACATTAGGTAGATTTTTGTCCTAGCTGGCTTCATTGGCACTTTTTTACCCTTCTGTACATAAGTTCTCAATTTTGTGATTTAGAGATAATGAAAGACAAACTGATATAATGATGGGGGAGCTGAAAATCCTATATAAGTTCTTAGTGGTATTTGTTACTAAATGCATATGTTGCTATTTATTCCTGATACAGCTGTGAGGCATAGAGTGACAGACACTGCACATAACACTGATGATAAATACTGGCAATGTTATAATGATTATTACACCAATTTGCTAATTTTTTCTTCTGGTAGTGTTTTTACTAGCTTGGCAGATGAATGGCAAAAGTAAATGCAAAATGATTGATTACTCACTACTTACATAACAACAGGGGAATGCTCAATGAAATTAGGAAAAGATTGGTTTACAGAGAAAACAAGAATAATCTTTTTTTTCCGTCACTGTAGAACATATTGCCAGATGTTTGAAAGATCTGTACTACAGAAAGATTCAAAAAAGAATGAGGCAAATCCATAGACAAGGGGACTGGATGCAACTTCCAGACCAGGATGTTTGCTAGGACAATAGGATGCTGGGAAGGATCACTGCATCATTAGTTCCCTTTTTTCACATCCCTAAGCAGCAGCTACTGGGCTTTTTTGGGAAAGGAATAGTTGAATACTTTGGTCTGACCCAATATGACCAGTCCTTTGAGTGCCTACTACATATGCTCGAAACCTAAGTGAAAATTAGGTACTGCATTTATGTCAATGCTGCCTTTGTTCCAGAACACGAAGTGCCAGTTTCTCATACACTATAAGCTAATACAGATCATTTAAAGCAGAACACACCAAGGCTTTTCAAGATCGTGCATGAAAAATAGTCCTCCAAGTTTAGATTTCACAAGGTGTGTTCTATTTCTTGATACCTCCTTAAAACAAATATCTGTAGCATGTTTGTGATGCTACACTTTTACTGAGAGGCAGGCTGCTTTCTCACTGAGTTCAGTATGAACAGTGAGAACTTACTGTGACTTAAGCCAGCCTGCACCTGAAAAATAAAGTCAGTTTATTGAAAAGACTAAGCTGGGCCATGAGAACAGATAGGAGGGAGACATGAAATCAACACGCAGCCTACAAAATCTCTGAGACTGGGACTCCGGAAATCATTGAGTATGGACCTTAATTGCATGGAGCATGGCAGAGTTGAGCAGGAGAGCAAATTCAGAGGAAGATGTTCCTAAAAAGACTGAACACTGATCCTTAGAATTTCATTCTTGTTACTAAAAAATGTAGTTAGCAATAGAAGCAGTGGCTTCCTTTCAACAGAAGGTAGATACAAGGTCACAGTTGAAAATTGAAGCTGAAATTAAATTTTGATTTTATTTAGCTAATCAACATTATAAAGTTTGTTTCACTAACATAATTGTATCCTCTTTTAAATGGATATTGTCTATTAATTTTTTCTTTGTAATTGTTGCATTGCCAGCTCTCAGGACAGTCCTGTCAAACGCCACTCTGATGCTGTTTTCACTGACAACTACAGCCGCTTTCGAAAGCAAATGGCTGTGAAGAAATACTTAAATTCAGTGTTAACTGGAAAAAGAAGGTACTACAAGAAAGCAAATATATATTGTTTCTGTACTTGTATGGTATTAGGACAGAAAAGATTTATGCCCATGTATAGATATGGAGAGGACAAACAAAAGGCAATGAACATTAATGACTTTGTAACATAATTGATAACATGGTTTTCAAATGCAGACAGCATTTTCTTCTAGACTGGAACAGACCCTACAATCAGATTAGAATAAAAGAATAAAGAGGAGACAGCATCTGGCAATTTTAAAAAGCTTCTGACAGATTCTTAAAATGGTTTTATTTATAAAAAAGACTCTTAAGGAAAAATCCACTGAGCTACAGAACATGAGCAACAATTTTATGAAGAAAATCTAGTATTTGTTATACAATTGCCTGCCAAGAAATGCATAAAATGCAAATTTAGAAGTCTGAGAAAGAACATATGTCCTAGTGTATATGTGGAACATGTCAGCATGTGTTTTTGTAGACCTTATATTCTGTTTGTATATTCACTCATTTAGACAACTGCTTTTAAACATCGCGTGTCTTCATCCATTAAACCTGCTATTTCATGGGATTTATAACACTTTGGTACAAGTGTAACAAAAGGTGCAATAGCTACAGCTAGAAGAAGGCTTTGCTTGCTTGTTTGCTTTTTCTTCTGAGAACAATAAATCTTGTTTCTGACCCCCAACAGCCAAGAAGAGCTAAACCCTTCTAAACTTCGAGATGAAGCAGAACTTCTTGAACCTTCCTTTTCAGAAAACTACGATTCAGTAGATGAGCTGCTGAGCCACCTCCCACTGGTATGCCCAGATTTTCTTTCCTCTTGCTGTCTATTACTTGACTTGACCCATAAAATGAGATTATTTATACATGAAATGTGGCCAATCAGAAAAGTGGAATCATCTAGGAAAGAGCCATATTCCATGAAACGCCACATGTTTCTATAGGAATTGTGTCTGAATATAATAATCATTTTAATAACAATAATTAAGTTATCCCATGATTGCTGTTATTGAAAATTCCTAATTAAATGGCACTGTTAATAATGCATCTAACTCACTTGGGTGTTTCAACTTGCGTGCACTGCAGCATAAAACCAGAATTGACTCATTTTTAATTACAAAGATTATTATTTCTTCAGATAACAAAATCAAGGATATTCCTTTTAATTAAAAAAAGAAGAAAAAAGCTTCACTATTTTTTTTTTTTTAACATCTATTTTATTGAAAGGGAGTTGCCCCTAGAACTAAGAGGATCAACAACATGAACCCTAAACATTAAGAAAGCACTTGCCTCCCATCTTAGGTGTGCTGCAGAGGAATCATCTGATAAGCAAATATTGCAGTTACTGCTTTCCATTTAGCTACTACTATTTTTCTAAATGTCATTCATGAATATGTTACTTTGTTTTACCAAAATGTAAACCTTTCTACGTCGCAGCACTTGCAGGGACATAAACCCAAAAGGATAATGTAGAAGTGAATCGGGCTTATTTTTCTGAAAAGCATATTATGAAATTGATGATAGGATATTTTTTGGCATTCAGCTGTGTCTCAGCCACAAGTAAAAAAGAAGGCTGCTCTTGAAGATAGCATCTGGGGAGGAAGGGAGATAAAAGAAAAGGTGTTTCTCCAAACTGTTGTTTCCTTCCAAGTCTGAAAGGAAGTGTTTTCCTTTCCACAAACGTGGCAGTTCCTCTAAAGTTCCTAAGGATTAGAAGGAACATGAACTGCTTATACCTTAAGGAACAAAATAATTTGTAAGTGATGGGATTCTGGAAAGAAATATTCTTTCTGGAGAAGATTATTGCAAAAATACTTGCTTCTGGTGCAATACTTGCACCTTCTAAAACTTCTGGCACTGACCAAGTGAGAGATTGTAGTGGTGCAGTGTGTCACAGGTGTTTTCCTGGACATATTTTCAGTCTTTTCCTTTTTTATGGTCTGTAGTGATGATCCAGATCTCCCTGGAGGTAAATCACTTACCCAGTATTGACTGTTAACAGGTCATTTTGTCCCAGTGCTCTCTTGCCGATGTGATGTGTGTATCAAGCAACCTGAATTTAAGTATCCATTTCAAGGATACAGTTGTTTTCAAACTTAGCTATTCTGTGCTGTAGGAACATATTTGTCTAATCCTTCAACATTTTTTCCTCATCCTGCAGTCTTGTCTGCTAGCTGTAATGCCCACCAAGCTCCAGTGAATAGCTCCATCTCATGCCTGTTAGTCCCAAGTGCAGAAAATGTTTTAGATCAAGAGTTCTTGTCCTCTATCTGCTTTTGTACTTCTCACAATGCAACTACTTACAAAATGATTTTTAAAACATACTTCTCCTTTGCTTTTCAGGACCTCTGAAGGACACCTGCTAAAGTCCATGACAAGAACAAGCTATTTTTGAGTTCCACATAGTATTTCAAAGAGATGACTTTAGTCATCAAACCAGAACAAATATGTTGTGAAGTGAAAATTGTGATATATTTGTTTCTTATGTAATAAAAGTTGATATTTACATTGTAAATACTACTCTAGAGTTCTCTACTGAAAGCTGTACATATGGATGCCAGTTTAACTCATGAGAAGTCTGTGAGTCCATATGCTGTAAATCCTTTACTTCAATAAATTCATTTGAAAATGAGCGTGCAGCTGAAATGAGCCCATCATTAGTAATTAAATGGCTTATTTTAGGTGTGGTACAACCAGATAAGCCCATATGATCTGAAGACACTTTTTTTTTTTTTCTGAATGAATGTAATTTACAGAATGTGCATGCAATAATTAATTTTATTATAATGTCAAACTATTATTGGTTTGAATCAGTGCTACACGTATCTGGAGCAGCAGAGGTCCCAATAAGTGCTATTTCTTCTATAGTAGTAGAAGAAGATAGTATTTTTTAACTGAGGTATATACTGTGTTCTATTAGAAACACAAGCAAGTAAGCTTTCAGTCCCCATTTAGCTTTATATCATTGTAGCTAAGTATGGAACTGGAAATTTGCAGCTCATTCACTATTGCTGTGAGTCAGAATCTGGTTGTATTTTATTAAAATTGTAGATTTAACCATTTGGATCATATTCTAAAGAATTACTGTTTTAAAGACCATTGCAGTAAGGAAAGTGTGCATGCAGAAGATATAAAATGTGTATTCATGCATGGTACCAGCCATAATACTCCCATGACTCTCCTCCCACCTCCTAGAAAGAAATGGAAGTAGAAAAACTTATCAGACCTACTTACAAGTTCAATTTGGAATTTCAAGTATATTTATACGTCATACATATGCACACATAGACAGTGATAAAACTGATTTACAAGTTTCAGTTGCAAGTTTACTGTTCTCATTTAGAAGGAAGCTTCAAACATGACAAAATTTGAGATGTATGGAAACTAGTTCTCATAAATATGTAGGCTCCAGATCTGCATTTTTTTTCTTTTTTTTTTTTTTTAATATTGGTAACTGCATGTCAAAACAAAACCATCTTACACAGACCAGATGCTATAATTGCTATTTCTATCTAGCCTTGGCAGAATATATTTTAGCCTAAACTAATGAATGGTCACAAAATTTAGACATAATCTTGAAGCCTTCTTTTGAGAAATGGTCCACTCTTAATTCTTATTTTACGAAAATCTGAGTGCAGAAGTGGCTTTGGAAATACTTGAAGGATACAACCAGACTGATGTCACACTACTTAATCGTAAATTTTCTGCAGTGTATTTGGAACTTTGTTGTAATTTCTGTGATAAGTGATCTTTAAAAAAAATAAGTGAAAAAAATTTACCAGAAACAAAGCTGCACACAGTCTTCATACACAGAACTTTTTGTTTAAATATGCATAATGTTCATTCACTCAATTGAAAGTAACAAGGATTGGACTGATCAAACTTTGGACTCCACAATTCCAGATTCTTTTTCCCTAAATTTGCTTTTGCTTTAATTTATTTCCAATTTACAAGTAAGACACCTGATAGAATAACTTGTCTCCCATGTTTAACGTTTATTCTCCCCAATATCTTAATCTCCGTACAAAACTGCAGAACCTTAGAACATGTATTTTCTGTTACAATGGAGATGGAGTGTATTGCTGAAAAAAGGGGATGCTTATTAGGAAATCATATATATAAAATAAATATTTAACACTTTAATTGTAATAACTAAAATAATACTTTGGTAGCTTCCTCAGGCAGTTAATAAGTACAGTCTAAATGGCATGCTGAACTTTATGTATATCTTAGCAAAATATAGTACTGAAAGGAGATGCTAACCTCCAGAATAACATACATGACAATATTTGTATTAAAAGATGGCTTTTAACTTGTCATAGCAACTTTTGACATTCTATAGGAGATATAGACCACTTAATACACTGAAACTTGTTAATTGTGGAAAATAAAGCATTCTTCACCTCACCTCCACAGGCAAGTGGTTATAGCAAGGTTAAATTATAAATTTGAAGAGAAAATTGCAATGTTCACCCAGTGAGACAAATTTTCAGTCTGTCAATGAGTCTTGACATGTCACCAATCTTACAATCCACCTGCAAAATGTCATTAAAGTGGAATCAGTGTATTAATTAGGAGAATGAAAGGGGCAGACCTGAAGAGAGAATGTCAAGAGGACTGCTAGGAGGAAAAAAATACCTGTGAGATTTAGAAGAGCATTGCTGGCAGAGAGAATGCAACCACTCAGAAGGAAGGAATAGAACTGTGGAGGGTTATTAGGACATATGTTAAAAAAAATCTCATCATGTTTCCCCAGAATTTCACTTCTAACACAGGATAGGGACACCTGCCATCTTAGAGGGTAGAACCCATTACTTTTTTGTTTTATTGAATGCAGTTTGCTTTTCAGACCTACCTCATGGAGCTGTTAAAGTAAGGGTCAGAATCACCTTTAAGTGCATCTTTATCAGCACTGGAAGATGATATTTTCTGGTATTGAATGCACAGAGAGGATTTACACGCTTTTGTGCATGTGTACAATTATTACCCACTCAGGAGCAACCTGCAGGATTGTGTATAAAACCATGAGAAATACAAAAGTTGACAAAACATTTTAAAATTGCAGCCACTAAAAATACATTAAAAATAAATAAAACCCTAACAGCTCCTCTGATATTTTAAATGGCTCTGATGGACTATGAGTATCTGTTCCACCTGAAAGTCTGATATAAAATTTTTGCTTAAAAATATGAAAATGGATAACTTGGATCCAAAGCGTTGGTATAACTTTATGTATAAGAATATTGAACTCTTCCCAAAGACAGAGATTTTGGTAAGACATGTTTGTATACATGAGTCATTTATCTGCTTGCAAGGTATTAGGGAAAGGTAGCTGGAAAAGGCTGTCCATTGCCTCTTGTGATACCACCTATGCTTTCCACTACTTCTTTTATTTTTCCTTGTTTTTTCTCTCTCTCCTCCACTTACCACATGCTTACCAACTATTTGTTAATACTCTCACCCTTGGCTTACAGAGTTAGTGCATGAATGTATACCTATGTTTGTGAGAGGAACAATTGCAGTAGTCCTTAAATTTATGGTGCAGCAATCTAATAACTGCCAGCCTTGGTTATGGAAATGAATACTGCAAAGAACCTGACACAAACAGATTTGCAGGAGCAACCTGTCCTGCTCACATACAGCCCCTGACTTCTTACTGGAGATTTCCCATTTGGTTTGTGACTGACGCAGAAGGCTGACCTTTCCTTGGACACATCAAACAGAACTGTGTCAAGTTCTTGCACATCAGCTTTTTGATGGAGAAGAAATGATTTATACAGAGCCTGGGTGGCTTTTAGTTGTTTGCTTACTTTATGTATTATTGAACTGCTTTTTACTGAAAGTGGCAGCAAGTATGTTTGACAGATGCCTTATCACCATTTGTTGCTATTCTAACCCAGCTCTTCATGTTTGTCTTTCAGCCAGTCCTTCCCATAATCACAGCCAGAACATCTGCACACTGTTTTAAGCAACCAATTTTGCTTCTTATTAGGCAGCATAGAAAGCAAACTGCTGTATTCTAAGAAGACTTTTTATGACAAAGCTAAGGATATATAATTCATGCAGAAAGTCTGAATCTTGGAAAGAAAGTAAGAAGAGTTTGAAAAATTCTAAATTTGGTGCCAATGGTTTCAGTCCTGTCTAGTGATTCCCTCTGGAGCAGTGCATTGTGCTTGGCATTACAAAGCTGGTGCCAGATCTCTGATCTTGAGAAGTGAAACATGTAGTAAAAAAGAAGAAACTGGTAAATATTGAGATAAAGAAGGTGACAATTGTGTCTTCCAAAAAAGTACCTGGTGTTAAACCTAATTTACATATGGCTTTTTGTTTTCTATAGATCAAAGACTCCTGCTTTGAGAAAAAAGGAGTCATCTCTTACTGAAAGATGACCTCACATCATGCAAGTCAATTCATTAACTTAACAAATTCCATCAGGAGCAGAGCTGGGTTCTTTATCCCCTAATTCTGCTGCTGCATGCCAGCTTCTGCATCTAGTGGCTGCACTTACTTAGAACCTTGTTTTAACTGGCAGCCAGTCACTGTCAACTATGTGACAGACACCTTATCAACCATTTGTGACCATGCCAGTGTCCTCATTGTAAGAATACCATTACTCTTTCTAGGAAGTTGCATTCCTAGGTCTATTTATAGACTGCATTTCACTCCCAGCCTTTGCTTTGTTAGGCTAAAGAAATAAAGTCTGTCTTGTCTCATACTGTAAATGAATCTCCATTTCCAAGATCATGCTGGAGCACCATGCCCAGAGGGGTCAGGTTTCAGAGTGGGTTTAACACTCTTAAATTAGAGTTTACCAGATGCAGCTTTGAAATTACTAAATTACTCTGAACATCTCTTCTTTATTGCAGTTGTTCTGGAAAAGTGATTTTGAGAGCCTCTGCTTAGAGGCCATTGGAAAAGCTGTTTTTTCAGTCTGGATAATTCTTTTTTGTTGCTTCTCAAACATTTCTGAGTTTACAACAGATGCCGAAGCAGAGTCACCAAGCACTTGAAATACAATATTGTTTTTGAGGTGGGTGGAGGGAGAGCAGCTCAATCCTATTTAAAATGCATGTAAAGGAAATCTGGATTCTTAAACAGACAGATGCCTAGGTTATCAGGTAGTTTCACCTAGATCTCTGAATACATCATTTTACATGGCTATAGGCTGTATTTTTTAATTCAATTTCCTTAATGCTGCAAATAAGGGAAATGACAAATGCACCCCTCATGCTGCCTTTCCTTCATGTGCAATACTGGGCAGCCGGCTGACTGCAGCAGCACCCCTGTCCCTTTGCTGGCTCTTGCCAGCCTAAGGAAGAGAAATGAAGGCCAGTTTACAGCAAAAGCCTAGCAGGTTATTGAGGAGATTAGGATAAAGAGAGCTATATGTCCTTTGACTTGCTGTGTGAGTAAGCACTGGTATAGGTTACACACTGGCCTGTCACCAGAGCTACTTCTTCAAAAGGAAAAAGGAAGAGAGCCATGCAAGCACTCATTTATGCCATGTATATTAAAATATTAAGCTTAAATGTAGCACCAGTGATGGGGAGGGGCTGATGGTCTCCTTTCATTCATAGCTAAAGGATTACAACAGGAATTACCTTCTGGATCATTAGTCTACTGCTGTGTAGGAATAAAGAAATCCAGCAGAGTGGACTACTTGGGTCATTGCTCTTTGATTTATGATTTGTTCTCTGTTCAGTACAGGTGAGAATACAAGTGTTTAATGTACCCTTCTTTCATAGACAAGGGTCTTGATTCTGTAAAGATCAAATTTAATTAGGCATTGCACATTCTGTAACTTTCAGACTCCATTTAAATGTATTTTTCCCAAAGAATGGCTGATTCAAAATTTCATTTCCCTCACCTTAGACCGGTTGAATAGCTTTTCACATTTAAAACATTCTGAAGGGTTCTGGAATCATATATGAGATAATTAGATTGCTTTTTGGCAATGGAACAAACAGAACTTCACCTGGTAAAGTCAGAATGACATTTCAATGGGACTTTTTCTTGGCTATTCTTTATAAATATGTTTGCAGGACCTGATTAATAAATAAGTGCATGACCAATAGACAACTTATCTCTGAAAATGACTAATCCATATAAATATTTTATTTCATATTTCTAATTATGTTACCACTTAAGAATTCTCTGAGAGAAATTTATCAGAAATTCTGCTTCAAATACATACTGTGTTTTGTACTAATTTTATGTTTGCTGAATGACAAACTTCAGAGTAAAACCAGCATGCTACATAATTCCAATGCACACAAATTATTAAATTATTTTTGATTAAAAAGTGAAGAAATTAATGAAGGAGAACCTCACCCAACTTTTCTCTGTAGCTGCAAGAGTAGACCACAATGAAAAAGTTATGGTTTCAAGGACTTTTACACAGGGTCTGATAAAATTTAAAGCAGATTTTAGGCTGCTATAATCTAGGTTGTTTGATTATACTTTGTAAGAGCTGTGCAACAATAGAGGAGCTCTGTCAGGCTCAAAAACTACAGTTTTCCAAATTCAGCCCACAACACACATACAGCTTAAAGAGTTTTCTTTATAGGTGGCTCTGTATCAGTTGAGGACTTCTTTATGTGGTGGATTTTCCTAAGCATCCACTATTATTTTGGTCTTTTTTGTATTACATAATGCAAAGGAATAATAAACAAAGGAATAATAAACAAAGGAATTTTCTTGGGTGGCATGGTTTAGTGGGAGGTGTCTCTGCCTATGGCAGGGGGGTTGGAACTAGATGATCTTAAGGTCCTTTCCAACCCTAACTATTCTATGATTCTATGATT
>JANHGB010012337.1:25000-28857 GCA_026283785.1 Coracopsis vasa | reverse complement strand
GTATTTCAGAAGGGATAGAACGATACAACCTGGCTTTCCCATCTTACAATACATAAAGGTCCCATCAAACTTTGTTTACTCTACCTGATAAACCCTATTGAATAAGCAATTTTGTGTTACTAATAAATAGAAAAGACACTTTACTAGCTTTATTTGCAAAAATAATAAAGGATAATATGCTTTTTCTTTTTTAAGCCATTAAAAATTTAACTATCATCACAATGTCTTTCACAGCACATTTCATCCCTGCCATCTACACTTTAATCATCTAGCATGTAAACTGTTTTCAAAGACTTTGAATATTTATATGGTACCGCTACCACTGTATACACATAGAAAACAAAGCATCTGGTAATTTACCTATACTAGTTTAGGCAAATCAGCAAATTCATCTTTGTGCTAGCAGGGCAAGGCTTTTTGACAGCATAACAGCAAAATTAAGAATACTAAGGCTCGGGGAGGGAGGGCTTATTTGGTTTAATATCATTACTGCAATGGTAACTAGCAGATGCAACAACATAATTTAAGGCAGGGAAAGGTCCCTAGACCATTTTCATTTGAGAAGTACTTTTTATTATAGTTGTGGGTGAGATGGGATCCCCTGCCCTCCGCTTTTCATTTTGAGGATTAGTCAGTATAGCTAGATTGACAAACCTTTTCTTGTTCAGGCAAGACTTTATGTTTTCTCTCTCTCTGGAAACCCTTACTCTTCCCACACTCTACAGTGACTTTAAAGACCTCAGTTTTGACTGTATTTGTATCATTTATGCCCCTCACGTAGGCAAACACTTCAGCGTTTTTATACTAACTTGCAACTCTCTTCTCTTGCCAAGGATTCTTTTTATCCAAGGCAGCACCTCTTCAAAGTCCTGCTGTTAAACAGTTCTGAAACCAAATTCTTTATCTTCCATTCTTTGTCATTTACAACTCCTCCACCACTGTCAAAACTAGTTCCTTCCCATTACAGTCCTTAAATGCATTTTGTTCTCAACTACCATCGACATCAAAATGGACATGATTCCAATCTCAGTATGTGCAGTCATCATTTTTTCTGTTCTCTCTCACAAAATCTTACTGCAGAATTTTTGCACCATTAAAATTAGAAAGTATTTCTGTATGTGCACAATGAACTTAAATAAACTTTTTATTTTTCTCTAGCACAGAAAAAAAATTGAGTCATGAAGATGAAAACATCATTCTGCATCAACAACTAAAGAAATACCATTTGCCTATTTTCATGTGTTCATTAAAATTTTCATTTTAATCCTTAAGGAACTCAGGTATGTCATTGTGTCCTTTCCTCAGTAAAAACTCTCCCATGTCTGTGTTTGGACATACAAGTCAAGTTTCTGTTTGAGCACTGATATAACTGTGGAAAATGAAAATTAAATTCTTCCCTCAATTCTTTGGTATCAGATAAAAAAAACCTACCCATTATCTCGCTGCAAGGGAAAAATCTCCAAATCCCCTTACATTGTTCCCAGTAAAGAGGGATCTGATGACCTGCCTTTTCACATTACAGGCAGGCAATCCACCCATAGGTTTACTACGTATATGCCTCAAACTACTTCTTCCTTCCCTGTACCCATAAGGAACAAGAAGCTCTTCATTAAAAGGTCTCAGCAAAATAAGGAAGATTTTGGAAAAAACAACAACATATATTATCAAACTAATATTTAGTTGGAAATCCTAATCAGCTTCAATTTGAGTCCTGAATTGGAAAAAAATGTTATTTACAGTCCAGGAAAAATTAACTTGGTAGCAAGACACAGACTTTTGTTATACACAGACTGTCTCTAGATAAAACTCAACCTAGATCTTCACCTAAGTCAGTCACAGATAATGCACTGTTCAAGGCCAACATCCAATTTCAACTTCTGTTCTAGTGGCTCACATTATACAAAATCCCTGTAGAAGTAATGAAGACATAGTGCCTCCATTGTTGTACTGGTGGCTCAGGAGAACATCTTGTAAACTCAGCCATTAACACATTCCACCCATTTATCCACTACTGCTTGCAAGTTCGAGTATATGAATTCAAGAAAGGGAACTACAGGGAACAAGACCTGAACAGTAAAAGCTTGAAACAAATTCACGGCAATAGATTAAAAAGCAATTGAGCTAAAGTATTCACTTAGAACATGGACAAGCTCAAGACTCCTTCACCTCTGCTCCACATTGTATCACAGGCGCATCAAGTCTTTCTTTGTTGTCCTACATTTTTAAATGTGGTTCTTGTATATTTATTTACTTTGCTTTGGAAGGTTAATGCAGCTTAACTTCACATAGTTTTCATTTTCACCTTTAAGACTTTCTTGAAATGTTTTAAGGCATCTTTCTTTACGGATATGACGTTTTGCCTTTCGAACTCTGTAGGCTTGTTACTTATTCTCAACATTCTCCTTGAAGAAACTATTCATAAAGTTAAGCCTGATCCCCACTCATCTTTCATGATCAAGAGACAAACTCCAGAAATGTTTGTAGTTAGGAAAATCCTAGGATTCAACTGCGTTTAACCTTGCTGACCTCGCTAACCACCTTTGGCCCACAAATTTCCCCGTTTGAATTAAGAACCTTAAATACTGACTTGGGTTTGTTGGATGAGCTTGTACTACAAAAGCCAAACTTAACCTCTGAGACTAGCTTTTCTGTAATGACACTGTTGTTATGCAAAATCAAGCTAATAAGAATGACAGTTATAAGCACATAATAATGTAATGCTACCTCTAAAATGAGATTTTTTTTTCTCTGGTGAGAGAAATCACATAGCTCATGAGACGTAAAAGCTTTTGAAGTGTATGCTTTTTACATGCTTATTTATCAATGCCCATCTCTCTAGGTGATTAAAACTTTACTGGAAGTTAACCAGAAATGGTTAGCACTTTAACTCATTAAAACATACAAGATCTTTTACTGTACTGGTGGAAAGCAATTTTACTTTACATCATCCATAGCAGTTTATTTTTAATTTAGTGTAGAATCCACATATTAACAAAGAGGAGCATAAAATTATCACACTGAAACAGAAACATGTATTCAGAATCACGTATTTATACTGATTTCATAGAAACCATTAAAATAAAACATCCCTGACTTCCTTTATGCTGATTCCTACACTTGCCTTTTCCCCACCCCCTCCTTTTGCTTCAACTTCTGTTGTCTTATATATTTTCAAGGACAACACAAATAGGAACATGCTAAGGTTTATTAAGTCATCCTGCTATGTTATTGTCAATTCTGGCTATGAAGAATTTCTTAGCATCACTAAAGCTCCACAGAGAGCAATGAATGTTGTTTTACACTGTTGTCAAATGCAAAATCCCCAGGGTGGGTTAGGAGTCAGAATAAAAGCATTTGAAGAAGTTAAGACTGATGAAAAATTATATATCTTCATCAGGTCACACTTACTCTCAGGACACAGAATTTTAAAATTCTATGTATCAATGCCTATGTCACAAGATAGTTCAATAGTCTGAGACACTGTTGAGCACACTCAACATCTATTTTTTAAAACAAATCCAACACTAGAATTTATGTCAAGGGAAGGAAAAAAAAAAAGAAAAGATACAATGCTCCAGAACACCTCACCTGAATTTTTATGCAATTAAAGCTTCAGGAAAACTATTAACACCATTTCACCATTTTCTAGCCCTGCTTCTACAAATAATAATCAACAATTATTTAAAAATGCAATTGATAGCAAATTTCCAAAAGAATAGGTAAAAAATTATTGCAGCCACTGAAAGCAACACAAATTTCAGAAAAAAAACCCCAAGCCAGAATATGTTAGTAATCATCATCTGCAAACAACTGCAGGGAGGACAGAAATAAAATAAGCTTTTATAAGTGACATTAAA
>JANHGB010012337.1:0-22500 GCA_026283785.1 Coracopsis vasa | reverse complement strand
CTTACTCTGACTTTTCATTTTTAACCTTAAAACCTAGACCCCAAAATTGGTATTTACAGTAAATGGACATTCTTTATCATAATATTACAACTATTATTTTTAACACTTCCAGTTAATTTTATTCCTAGATTATTTTATGTAACTGTACATTATAGAAATTATTAGTGCATAGGAATTATTATTTTTTTTTATTTCCAGAAAACAAGCAGTAATTGAACAATGAACAAAGGTTACTGGGAAAAACACTTTGTTGTCTACTCACGTATTTCTGCCATGCTTATTATTCCACTGCATTCAAATAACGGTATCCCAAAATCTATCTTATAGCCTAAATACATTCCAGTTATTTTTAAGCCTTAATTAAGGATGTATTACAAGGACTCGAACTTGAATTTTAGATTTGCAAGTGAAACTGTAGCTGTGACTTGTGCTAAAGAAGCTAGACAAGTATCACTGTAATGAAGGTACATACTGAGAATTCCAAAAGGAGAAACATACTGTTTTCGCCTTTAAATTACTAATGCAAAATTCATTATTTCCCTCTAACTTAAAAAGATGTTTGTTTGTTGGCAGAAAAGAAAACAAGTTACTAAGCTGTGGCTCAATCTTGAATCATATGATGAACCATGAAGAAAGCTAGTTGTGAGAAAAGATTTACTTCTAAACATTATTCCTCAAATAAATGATTGTGTAGAACTGGATATCCAAAACAAATTGTATCACATTGTTATAGCAAAATTAAAGTCACAGGAGAATCACCATGTTTTTAACTACTCTAACAAAACACTAATTCTCTGACATTCACCCATACTAAACACTGACACATTAATTTTACCTTTTTAATATATTACTTTGGCCCTTTAAAAAGTGAAAAAACTTGTTTACCTTTAAATTTGATCATAAGACATTTATTCACGTCACCTAAGCATAGCTGAGCATAGCCCAGTTCTACAAATATTTTAGAACACCCCCGAAGTGCTTTACCTTGGTGCAGAGCTTCCCCAGGCTCCATGCTTGTCTGTAAGAATGTTGATAATTTTCTGTATTAGTTGAGTTGCAGTCACTTGGTCTCGGTACTTCGCTGCCATTATCAAATGATGACACATTTTTTCTTCTTCACGCTTGTCTGCAGAATACTGGGCACACAGTGACTAGGAAGAAAATAGAGACTTTATTACTTTGCATTTTAATTATACTCTCCAAAGGAACTTTGAAGCACTTAATTAATAACTTGTACAAAACACTTGAGAAATAAGAATGAACCCCATTTTACAAGTTTGAGAATTTAGGCACTGTGCAGCTGCTCACAGTCAATCTATCCAGAGAACCAAGCAGAGGATCTTGGTTTCTCATGAATTCTTTAACCACATAGCATACACTCTTAGGATTTATCAAATACTGACAGGTTAGTGCTCTGATCACATAATAAAACATATAGGTGCAACCACTTTTATAACAAAGGAAGTGAATAGCATTATAAAAACAATGAGGAAAGTTTAATAATAATGACTGTCAGCTAGCTGACCGCTCCACTCCCATGACTCTTCATTGGATTTGGGTAACCAACTGGTTGCTGTTTGCATAAAAACTAAGGAGAAAATCTACATATCTTCAGATAGAAGACAAAATGCATATGAAGACTCACTCATGTCTTTACCAGGAGGCTTCTTGGAGTTGAGTACATTTCCAGGCCAGCATGGGAAAGTTAATTACTTTCCTAGCTGTACTGCACCTGTTGTATAAACATCTGTTTGCCAAGGTACTCAACACCAAACACTAGGAAATAAGAACTGAAGTCACACCTACAAACAGAACTCAAAACTAGGAAAGGTTCTTTGTTACAATATTTTCTAATCATTCCGGGTATTGTTGACCTGAAAATTTGCCTGTTAATACAGAACTCAAAAATCAGAAACCAAATTTATATTACTGTCTCATCAAACCACTTGACACAGAGACCCACAACAACTTCAAATATCGGTATAAAAAATAAAGGCTTTTCCCCACTTCAGAACTCTGTTTCTAATTTCAGTTTTCATTTGGCAATCCCACAGATCGCATATGCCAGACAAAGCATTTCAGCCTTTGTCAATGATTGGATTACTCTATGATCTAGTTAGTAGAATGGACACAAATGTCTGCCTAACAGCAAAAAAAATTGTGCTTTCTTTGTGAAGCACAGCTGATGCAGACACTAGTACAATTATTTCTTAGAGCTTAGAAAACAGCACAATACCATAATGCATTAGAGAACTGCAGCAACTAAAAAATAGGCAGACTGTGAATGTTATTTATATATGTGTATATATAAATATATATATATCATATAAAGTGAAAGAAAGGAAGAATATGGAATAAACCACGAGTATAAAATCTGGGGTTGTGCAGATCTTAATAGATATCACATAATAAAAGTGTACTAACATTAATAAAGAGCTATTTTAACAATCTTAGTATATGTACAAATTTCCTTATAATTTTTCCCACACCTTAGCAATACTCACCTGATGAACAGACATCCAGAGGAGTGAAGAATGAGCAGCTGACTTTCCAAGTTAACAAGACATCAAAAATTGGCTTTTGTACTCCTACATGAAGCACTCTACCACCCCTTTTCACAAAAACGCAAGATGGCTAAATCATAACCAACACTAAACAAAGGTTTTTCTAGCTTTTTATAACTACAGCTGTCTTTTCCGACACATTAATCTATTTTACATCCACAATGATTCTGAGCTGTTTTCAGCACTTTGTAAATGTTTCATAAGCTGTTATTTTTAAGTTGCCTGAAAGGGCAGAATTCTAAAAACAAGTGTATAAGGTAAGCTAAGTAGTAAAATGTTTTAAAGTGCTCTTTAATGGATCCTCCTTTACAATTTGAACAGCAACTTTTCATATCTGACATAAAATCCATAGATATAAATCACATTAGAGGGTTATTCTTTCCCCATTATCAATCTCTGTCTCTTTATGGAACATTAAAGTCACATTTGACCTTAAAACATGATAAAATGGAAATCAAACTAGAATGTTTTGTAAAAGATATAATGAACTTGTACCTCTTTAAAAAAAGTCTCTTTATGATGTAATTTTGAATGCATTCTTCATTAAATAGCAGCAAAGATTTTCAAAGTATAGCTGTGACAATAAAATGAAGGAAAAAATGGTATTTTATTGTCATGACAGCTTCCATGAAAAAAAGAATCAGCCTGTTACAAAACAGGAATGTGTAGGCTCCACTTTTCAGCAAATTCAGCATTTAATACAAACAGAAATTTGCAATTCCCCACCAAAACTGAGAGACTTCAACATGCAGCAATCCCATAAAATTAGAACACCACTCCAGGAGGTACTCTTAAACCATACCAGGCTATTTACAATACTTATTTTACAAATAAGAACAGAAAGAATCCACAGTTCTGCCAAATATCTCCCATGTGCATGTATAATAACTAAAACTAGGAAAGTTTTGCAAGAATAATCCCTTTGATCATACAGGTGACTTGTTAATTGCTCAGTGGTTCCTACCCACAACATATGCCAAATATTCAGAAAAAAAATAAGGTATTTCTCCCCCTCCCTCTCTCAAATAATCTTTAATACAGGAGTTAGAGAAAACTGGCTCCTCTAAAACAAATGGAGAGACCCATCTCAAAGTAGCCACTAGCCACTAAAATTTTTTGAAAGGACTAAAAGGTCTCTGGTTTTCCACTGTGTTTTTTCATTTTCCAGATGCCTTCAGGTTCACCTAATCCACTACTTTGAGAGTTGCAATACTAGGATATACAGTGGTACATGTTAATAGTTCACAATAAATCCAAATAATTCCATTTATGTGAAAATAAAAATTCAGCTTAATTTTCTGTTTGTGCACAAACTCAAAAATATACTTTTACAGTTTTAATTCTTCATTATTGTCTGATTTCTTACACTTACAATAATGCACACTCTCATGCTTGAATATGGTTTTACAATTAGATATACTACTGAATGCAAACTAATTTTCACTTCCACAAAGCACTTCCACTAGTGCTTTGGCCTACCTAATTTATGTTATCTGTTTGGGCAAGTGTATAATGAAAGTATAATCACAATAGTACTGCAGTCACACTCATGATGAAACAAAAAACACTGAAAGAAGAAAAAGGTATTTTCATATATACACTCCATAGGTTATCTATAAAAAGTCTTCCATTTAGTGGCTGTTGAAAGTTTTTCAAAGGGGAAGTGTATTAAGCAGAATCCTTTGACACAGCACAGAGCAGTGGAAAGACCCTTTTTCTCTAGCCCTTCATCCATGATGGAACAGAAACCTTCACTTTGCCATTAAAACAGAGTGGAACAGGATTTTTCCTATCTTCCATTACCTGCTTGGACAAGACTGGGGGCTATTTGAACATGCAGGTTACCTGAAGATGCATTTTTAAGGAACAGCAATTCTAAAGGACCACAAGGTCATCCAAAAGGTTATTGAAATGAAAATACAATACATTCTGTATGCAGGAAACATTCCAGAAATACTATTGCAAAATTCTGACATGGTAAATTAGTCTATTCTGCCTGTTCATATACCACTGAAGAGGAGGATTAAACTAGTGTTTTCAGAATTATTTTATCTTTGATCATCGAAAAATGTTAAAGATTTCCTCGACACACCTTTTCAGTCCCAAAATTACAGTGAAATGCTTTTTACCAAGCATGAAAAATTTTAATAGGGTACAGTTTTAACAGCAGTACTGCACTTTTTCATTTTCATTCTTCAACTCTGAGATCACCAAGTGCTTTTACATATGCCAGTTCCTTTGTCTAACCTGACTAAAAGCTACTTGCTTTGTGAACAACTTGTCTCAGAGGGTGTCATTTAAGAGGAAAAGTCATCCATAAGATAACGTGTAGTCTTGCCACTAATGCAAATTCCCTACAAATAAGGATATTTTAGTAAATGAAGGAGCTCTTCAATCCTCTGCTTTCACAGATCTTTGCACTTGACCTCTGACCTGAGGTTTAAAGTCTGGACTAAAAATGCTACCCAGGGAAATCTTACAAAGACTCCTGAATAAGACTTAGAAAAATGAAAGCTTAAAACCTCAACAGCGAACAAAAGTCAACCAATGACAACATCTGACAGCCACCGTCAATTCTGAAGTGATGCCTCTGTCATCCAGCGACTCAAAGTATTGATTTCTCTCAGCATGAAAAAAGCTTAAGCCAATGAAATAGATATAGCATCATCCCCCCGATAATAGCCATCAAGGTTAACACCAGCAGAACACTTATCAAAGTATCTCTTCTATTTCTTCTTGTTTTAATGGACTGAACACAATGCAATGGCTTCTCATCTCTGCAACCCGTAGTTTTCCAAACCTCATTTATTCTCTATTCCATCCTTTTATCTGATTTGAAGATTAAAAAGAATCTGCATCTAAATCCACTGTTTGCAATACGAAGGGGAAGAGAAGGACGTTGATTTTCTAGCCAGACATTCCTGGGGAAAAAAAACCCTATGCATTTAAAATCACAAGGGGAGGTGTGACATGGAGTGGGATGTTGGAAACCTCCAGTTGACTTAGATCACGCCAAACACAGACTGGTAAAACTATGGTCATGACCAGAAAAAAAAAAACCCTACCACAATCAATTTGGGTTTGTGATTAGAGAGAAATGCAAGGATCTCAGGAGACATCTGGTTTTAATCTGTGCTGAGTCAACAGCTTTATTTTTTACCTTTAAGTCTCACAGTATTAAGCTTTAGTAAACCCAACGAAATAATGCAACAGCACTTTTACTGAGATTGCATCTTTCAAATGAACCCAATTTAGTACCATAGGTAAATGAGATAAACTAACAAGAGTTCAGCTGGATATAAAACCAAATGACAGAAAAAATCAAGACTAAAGAGCAGAGACAAACAACATCAGAATTTGTCTGCAGTATCCATTAGTATCACAGACTTTTTTTTTTTTTTTACCTTTTTCTTTGATGCTTATCTAATAGTGATTATTTGTGTTAAGGTAGCACCCTTGGATCACAATCAAAGATGAAGCTTTATATGAAAAAGTAAGAGCTCTCGCTCCTTCCTAGAAATTGGGATTTGCTATATGTGCCTACATTATTCCAATAATTCAACTCTCTAAGCATCACTGCTAACCGCTGGCATAAACAATATGCAGAGGCAAACGTTCTTTTCAAACCCAAGAAGCTAGTCCTTACCGTACATATGCCCAAATGCTTTGCATTCAAAGTATGCACTAGGACAGACACTCTTCTCCTTCTTTTTTGCAAATCCAGTTTATGTCTGAAGTCCCTTCATACTATTCTTGGTTTACAACAGGCTAATATCGTAAAAACACAACAGTTGGACATGAAACCTGAGATCCCTTGGGGCCACATCTTCCAAGTACATGTCATTTTTCAAGCTAGAAATCAAAATACAACTCCCCTATGCTCTAGAAACAGGAAAGCTCAGCACTTCTGCATAGGCAGGTCTATGCTCTTAGATATTAAGCAAAGGAGCCAGTGATGATCTTAAGGAACGAAGAAGCCAGTGATGATACTTTAAGCCATTTCCCAACCACACTGCATCAGCCTTGTGACATTCAACTGCTTCAACACCACTGCCAAGATTAATACTGCATTCACTAAATAACTTCTAGTCCATTGCAACAAATGAATTGGATCCATGAACAACTTCTGGAACTGACAAACTCACTCACTCTATAAGGAACTTCCACTCTGTCCAGAAAATGAGACATATGCTTACAAAATCTAAGGATTCACTGCTCATCCTTAGAGAGGGCCAAATTAAGGCTGCACTGCTCTGATTTTGCAAAACCATTCAATATTTGGTTTTGCATTTTTTTCATGTAATTTCTACACAACTTATATTTTAAAAAGCGGAGAAGTGAAATAGCTTTTAATCAGATAAAAACACATATACAAGTCTCAAAGGAGCCAAATTTGGGCCAAATGCAAACACTTATACCACTTCAACCAAAGCAAAGCACTATTTGATTGTTGCCTTGTCTGTGACCAGTAGTTAATCAGGTGTAAGCAACTTGTTACTGCCAGAAGAGAAACATAGTAGTGTTTCTAGTGTTTAGCTCCAGACTCCAAAGGTGCAGTAGAGACTGGCCTAGGCAACTGTCCCAAATCTATTTTCAGTCTTCCCCAGCTTTTCTTTCTGTTCTTCTCTTCTATCTGCAGGCTCTTTCTCCTATTACCCACCCAAACATTGCCTTTTGTTGTTGCTGTCATTTACCTTACTTTAACAATACCACCAGGACACTTCCTCCCCTCTGTACCATATGAACACTAAGTGGAAGTAGGGGAAATAATTATCACCCACAGCAATGGTGAGGCTGTCAGCTCAGGAAACATTTCCAAACAAGTCTTGCTGTGGCTTTCAATACATTCTTCAAGATCTTGTGAAAATCTTCTTATGACCAGGGGCCAAATGGCAAATCCCCAGCAAACCCCAACAAACTAAAGCTCTGAAATTTCCTCCTTCATCAACTCTAATCACCACCTCTTCAACTGTCTTGCTCCACTGAGGCACAGTAAGGACCTGAGTTACCTGTAAGGGAGAAAGAAAGTAGTCCAGCACTTTTGGCCCCAGCAGCCAAGTAACTGCTTTCTTAGGATTAAGATTTCCAGACACCCTAGTGCCAGCACAGTTCCTTTACAACTTAACAGCACCAAGACTTGGCACGGGAGTGATGCTTGAGCAGACTGAAAGTCACACGCAGTTCAGATGGCACAGCTAAATCTTAAATGGAGTCTCTAAGAGCAGGTGACACACTATCGAGTATTTTTGAACAAAGCAACTTACTAATTAAGCCCTTAAAGGTACAATATAAACAGTGAATTTTCACAAGTTTTGCGTCACATGAATTCTGAATGATTTTTCATAACAGGGGCAAAAAGTACATTTCTGACAGTGGGGAAGCAATAATACCTCAAAACATGGAAAAAACAGGAATTCTCAAGGAAATAAATGTTTTAATTTGGAAACATTTTTCCAACCTTCTTTTCCAAATCAAGAAAAAGATAAACCTTGGAGAGCACAAAGACTGAAAAAATGTAGCCAGAATTACTCAGATGTTAAGTTGATAAACTGAAAGAATTTGGAACCTTATTACAAAATACCTTGCACCACTTTAACCTAAAAATGTGGCTTCAGCCTCATTTGGATGAATGATGAAATTCTACAGCTACCAAAGACACAGCTAAAAATACTTCGTCCTATTACTATTTAATACATGACTTATGTTAATTGTCTCTACACCTACCTTACAGGAATGTGTACTCCTATGTAGGACTCATTTTTATTATTGTATAATATGAATGTGAGTTTTTATATGTAGAATACAATGCAAAAATAATCAACATATCTCTGTTGATTTTGTTAGGTATTGTTTGATATTCCTGCTACATCACACTCACTAAATTTCCTTATAAATTTGCCAAACACCTGCAAAGCAAATTCATTTTCAGCCAAAATCTCCATGTAAACAGTTTCCAAGATATGTAAAGTTCCAGATTTAAAAAAAAAAAACAGAAAGATTAGACCCTTGAGATATCCCTGCAGCCTGGGGTCTGTGTTTCTGTTTATTTTCTACATAGCTCCCCTCAAGTCCTTTTCAGCTTTCCCTGTTTAGTGTCTTAGTTCAAGAGCACAATTCTGATTTTAATCCAGGAAATTCAGAATGTATCAAAACATACTAACTCATGAACAAAGAACAGAGAAATAACTTGCATGTGAGATAACAAGACATTTAGGCATTATAGTTTCCTCTCTTGCCATGACCAGTTGCATGCCAATGACAAGCACATCTCTAATAAGCTTCAGTACATCGCATACCAAGTCAGTTTCAGACCTGACTCAGCTCCTTAACATGTCACTTAAGGTGCTTAATAAATAAACAAATAAATAGATCATAGTTCGCCTTCATATAACTTTGTTCTGTATGTTTTAAAAGTATTCTATCCTGTATAGTAGTCTAGTACTAGGCACTAAGAAGAAAGGGAAAAAGTACTACCAGCACACAGCAAAATTAATGTATACACACGGATGCATAATAGCAATTAAGACAGCTGTAGAAACCAATCACCTATCAATCTGCGCTAGCAACAGACGCAGCTTTAAAAGTGTTCTGAGCCATATTTCAGCAACTTGGTCTACAGGAGGTGTCCCTGTTCATGGCAGCAGGGTTGGAACTAGATGATCTTTAAGGTCCCTTCAAACCCAATCATTCTACAGCTCTATATTTGGCAAATCTTTTTGTGAAACCTCAGCTATGAAACATTCTGACATGGACATGAACTCACAACCAAAGGTAACCCATCTGTCCTTCACCAGCTTCTATCATGCTTGCTCCAAATGCTAATTTAGTGGCCTTGATCTCTAACAGTCCAGGACCTTTTCAGCCTCTCAAAATGGAGAATGATCACCTTGACTGGCACGTATCCTTGAGCAACACTGCTAAATAGGACAAACATGTTTGCTGGCAATGTAGCTCCTTCCCATATATAGAAAAAAAAAAATCCTTTTGTTTCTGCTATTAAGTCACTGCACCTTCATCTGTATCTGCAGAAAAATTTTCATTTATTATTAAGGAAAAGTATTAAGGACTTTTTGTAAAAGGAATTTCAAATTACTACCACAGAATATGTGAGAAAAAAAATACATAGGATTTTATTCAAAAGTTTATTAGAAAAATAACAAGCTCAGTGCTGCTGATTCGTAAGTTTCTAACTTACACTCCAAACTTGCTCATCACCTTATGGTAAACTAAGGTACTTGAGAAGCTTATTCTTTGGAGACCAAGTACTTTAAAAGCAGGATATTTTAATTAAGATGATGATGAAATGGCAAAGATTTATAAAAAAAAATCCAGAAGCAAATGGGAAGGATTCTTAAAATATGGCATTTTATAGCAGATATCATTACAAGCATTCCTTCCTTCATTGCCACTTACTTTGGAAACATGTTCAGCAGTCACAATCCCAGGTTTAGCTTAACCTGTGCCTTAATTTAAAGCCTCCTGTCAAAATTCTTACAGCATCAAACTATGGAAAGCAAATATTTTAACTTCATTTTTCTCCTCTCCTTTTTTCAGTAGTCCATGCTTTGTATTTCACTCCAACTAGTGTACGAGGCTTTTTCCTTTGTGATTGGTTCTCATGCACTTATATAACACAATTTTGGACTTTCAGAGCAGCATGAGATAGGTATGAATAGATTTGGGTTTTAATTAACGTTTCTTATCCAGAAAAAGTTCCACCACTCTTGAAAAGTTAACATTTGGCTCTAAAAATGGCAAGGTTTTTCTGTCTGGTTAGTTTTTTTCAATGGTATGAGGGTGCTTTCACACTACACCTCGATAACAGTTATCAGCGTTTGTTACAAACAGCTGAACTCCTGGATGTTGCTGTAATGGCACAAAACAGATCACACAGCACAACTGCACAAATCATGCTCAACTAGATTTCACTAATTGACTTTAATTCAGTGCAAAATAATAAACTCAATACTTGGAGTTTGTTATGTTTAGAGCACAATAGCTACATAGGATAAAAAAGCAACAAATTCTGTGGATGATTAAAACAAGAATCTGAGATGCGATGTGAATTACAGTTCACTTGTTAACATTATAGGTACTGAAAGTACAGTGAACAATCAAAATCACCAGCTTCCACCAAACATGCACAAAAATGAAAAAAAAAACTACCAAAATGATGTAAAACATGATATAAAATGTATGACAGTTATTTGACATACCAGAGCCATGTAACAATATTTCTTACACAGCTTAACAGCTTCAGTTACACTCTAGCCACTAATTTACCTCTGTCTACTTCTAATATTCCAAATTCCTGAGTAGCTTCAAATAACTGTCATTCAAAAACAGCCTGAGCAACATTGCTCCCTCCTCTGCTGACGATCATATGAAATTGCCTTGGAAAATAGTGTTGATGCAATGCCAAGATGGGTGATGCTGGCTTCAAGGCTATCAACAGCTGCTCACAAACAAAATAATTTGGAATTTCTAACAGGCCTCGTAGGAAAAAATAAGCAAAAATATTTCAGCAGTCAGAATACCTGTTCCTTTTCCCTTCTGTAAATGTTTAATACATTCAGGACTAATGGCAACATAATTCAGAGATGTCTGTATGTGGCATTAGGTCCTCCTGGGGCTGAGGGCCAGTTTAGAGCAAGCACAGCTGATGAGTCTGTCCTACCGCTGGCAGTGGAGAGAAGCTGCCAGGGCGAACCCCTCATCTTAGCAATGTCCACCATCTTGCTGTGGGCTCCCGGATCATAGAATCATTGAATGTTTTAGGTTGGAAGGGACCTTGAAGATCATCTAGGTCCAACTCCCCTGCCATGGGCAGGAGCATGTTCCACATGCTGCTCAAAGCCCTGTCCAACCTGGCTCTGAACACTTCCAGGGATGGGGCAGCCACAGCCTTCCCAGGCAACTTGTTCCAGTATTGCACCACTCTCACAGTAATCAAATCCAAACCAAAGATCCTTCCCAGGCCCCCAGCCACAGGGAAGGTGGGCTTCCCAGCCTCAGGCTGCCCCTGGCCCTATGGCCCTGCCCTGGCCCTGGCCACCCTCCCCCACGGCTGCCCTGCTCTTCTCATGGTGGGTGGGAGGTTGAGATGCTTGGTGAAGTCCTGCTCAGGAGGCAGTGGTGCTGCAGTGGGCACCCAACTTCTCCCACTGCGGGACACTGCAGGCCCTCATGGCACCCTGACAGAATACTGTGTCTGGTCCCAAGTTACAACAAAATTTGTTTCATTATGTCAAAACTTGTTTCATAATAGCCATAGTGTTTATACAGTAACTGAGCATTTTGCTGCTTTGTCTGACACCTCCCTTAAATGTTTCTAAGGCATGAACTGGCATCAGTCATGAAAGATGGAATCTCAAATTGCTCTAAGAGCAACACACAATTCAGGATAATTTGATGAGATTTACATCTCAAGTTTCCGCAAGGACAGGCAGGTAGAAGGATGGAATGAGCATGAACGTCTCAAAATCCATTATGCCATAACCTTGATACTACTACTTAGACCCAGAATTCGTTCCAACAAATTTCTGACAAATAAAAAAACCAAACCAACACAACAGTATCCTGGCAGTTGGGCACAAAGGAGAAAAAAAGGTGTAACAATGACCAAAGTGCTTGCATTGCTCATCATTATAGTCACTAACGCTGCCTTCCAAGCCCTACTTCCAGGAGACAGTTAAATCTTTTAAGATGCAGAAATTACTGAAGATGCGTTTTCTTAAAAGTGAATTAAAAACAGGGACCTAGAAATGTGAGCAGGAAAAAGGTGGGGGGGAGGAGTGGTGAGGAACATATCAGGAAACGTATCTTCATAGTGTGAAACACAACAGTGAGAACGATTTGTTTTTCTGGATGTTATGAGTTTTTTAAGGATTTAATCTGCCACTTCTGGTAGGACTTCAGAGTAACAGTGAAATCCAGAAGTCTCTAAGACACTTGGGACCTTCTCTGAAACAGTGATCACTGGAAAAGCAACTGAATTGCCTTATAGATCTTCCTTTTCATGATCTATGACCATCTCAAAGGTTCAGTTTTCTCCTATTTAAGTCAAAGAGAAAAATCAGTAGGTGAACTCATTCTGTAAACATCGCAATTACAGAATCAGATGAAGTAGGAACAAAAAGATTTTTAAAAAACCTATTATAGTGATTCCCATTTAAAAGCTAATACAGGAAAGTTAAGATGAAAAGCTGGACTGCAAAGCAGTGAGATGAAAGTGGCAATGTGAAAGGACCTGCCAGTTCTGTTAAGAACTCTGATTAGTGCTGTCTTGTTTCCTTTCCTGAAAAGTTGTAGGTCTATTCAGAATAAAGAGGTTACCTTTATAGAAGATTGGGAATGTCACCCTTGGCTGGGCGTGGTTTTCAGTTTTCCACCATCTCACTCCCTGAATCCCAGACAGACTTCAAAATAAAGATAATTTTATCAATTTAATTGTAAGATCCTTCGTTAAAGAGAAGTACCAGTCTCTTTTCAACCATCACTCAGAGAGGTATTTATTTCAGCACAGTCACTATATTTTGCACAGAGAACAGAGCATTCTCAATGAAAGGCTAAAGCTTTCATTGGAATGAGAAATACCAATTCAGGAGAAACTAGATGCATTATATATTAGATGCAGTATGTTGCACAACTTCCTCCCCATTAATATTCCAATAAGTGAAAGAGAAAAATTCTCTATGTGACTAATATAGGTAATACTGAAAACCTTAACTGCAAATACTTCAGGCTCTACTGATGAACTTCCCTGAATGATGAGATGCGGCTTTAACCCAACAGCCTGAACTCAGGTCAGTCACAAGCAGTATTTGCAACTGAAATGCTTTTGCCAGGAAAAGCCAAATGAGAAAAAAAAACCATGCAGAAACAAACCCAGAATACAGGGAAATATTTTACAGGTTTGTGATTTCTTTCTTCAATTCCTGTTACAAACAGATTTCTCACATAACAGCAATACTTTTAAAAATTAAATTGTATTTGAGAGAATATTCAAGACTACTGCCAAAAGACTGTCAAATACATCTGGACTACAAATTAAATACATTGGATCGAAAGTTAACACTCGTTTAGCAATCAGATGCATATTTCATTCTTAATGAAGGCCTGAAAAGAAGAGTTCACTTTATTCTGGATGCAGGTATCAAAGCAGATCTCACAAAGCAACATAGGCACATCATCTAAGGATCTTTTTCACATTAAGAATCCTATTAGAAGGAAAACACTAAAAGGTAATTGAATTTCCCTCAGTTATCTTCATCTCTGTCAGCTCCTGCTACAATAACTTACTCTCCAGAGCAGAGATAACTCAATTCTGTCCAGCAAGCATATGTTATGAATCTCCAAAGCAAACTTGTCTAAATCATTCTGGTCTTCTATCAAGGTTGGCTGTGGATATGAACTCTGACAGAAAGCAAACAAATTTATTTTTATCTTTTCAATAATTCACTTTCCTGTGCCTTGATGGAAGAATCTAAAGACATAAGTGTTTCCACTAATTCTAGAATTACAAAGACTGGTTGAAAATATTTTATCTGGAAGTTAATGCTATTATAAACTGTTTGATTCATCATTCTGTTTTAGCAGAAACAAAAAAGTCTGTAACAGCAGTTTCAGGCTTCTGTTGATATACAATAACTAAAACAACCTTCTCATGCTGTAATTGTCATTTTTTTTCAGAATGGTTTTGACATTTACATTTTCACCTTCAATGGAAATATTGACTGTAGAAATAACAACAACCAAAGTATGCTCTTTTTATTTCACCAAAGTTCTTAAAACAACAGTAAGTGCAAATACTCCATTCACGTAAGCAAACTGCTTTGACTTTAAAAGTCACATTTTAGGAAGGCATAATGACTTATATAGACCAACATCACAAAAGAAAAGTGAGACAGAAAGCAGCCAGAGGAATGGAAATTGACAAGAATCACAAAAGCTACTTCTGGAAGGAGAGGAGATAAAATACAAGCTAAGGTTCTGGTCAAACTAACACTAGTTAATAAAGTTTCTGTCAGTTTGTGATTGTTTCAGGTTGTTCAACATATATGCAAAACAAAAAAACCTGAAGAATGAGTATATAATGAAATGATAAAGTTCCCTGCTGGTACTAAGCTATTCAGGGTTGTATAATTATGAAGGAGCTTTGAGGAACTGGAGGAGGAGCTTGGAAGACCAAGTCATCATGGTAATAAAACAGAACAGGAACTTCAGAGTAAGTAAAAGAAATGTAGGGAAGAATCTAATTTCAGATATAAAACGATGGACTCTGAGTTCACCTTTATCTTCACCCCTTTTTATCATTATGAGATTGCATTATCAATGACCTAGTTCTATGAAACCATCAGCTCGGTACAGAATAATCAACAAGCATGCAGGAATCAAAGAATTAGAAATCACTGGAAAGAACAAAACATAAAACATCGTGTATTTACAAGCTCCTGGTGTGTCCACATCTGGAATGCTGTATGCAATTTTGGGTCTTCCATTACGAAATATGATAGAACTGAGAAGCATTTTGTAAGGATTCAGAATTGGAATCACTGTCTCAGAAGAAATAACTACGTAACAGTAGGATTTTTCAAGGTGGGGAAAAAAAGAAAAGAGACAATTCAGGAAGAAAAGGAGAACTCTGTAAAATCATGTGGTATAAATGGCTCTTTCTAGGTGAGTTCTTACAACATTAGATGGAGAGAGAGTCACGGTGAAAAAGCAGGTCAAAGCAACGGAGAGTGCACGGTGAGACAATCGTGTGAAAGTCTCCCAAGAGCTGGTAAATGCTAGGGACTGGCAGTCTTGCTGAACCTGCAAAATATGATCAATTCAGAATACCACTGGTCTGCTGAATTTGTACACCACCATACTAGGTGGTGTACAGTACAAATTTGTAACGCTACACGTTAGGACCACTAGCAGCTGGTATGACTCAGACAACATCCAAGAGAGTGACAGCTACTCTAAACAAGGATCCAGGATTGTGTGTATTTCCCCATGAAGCAAGGGACTTCCTGCAGGACCTTATGAAGCTATTGGAATAAACCTTTCATTATAATTGTTTGAGTCAGCCTTCCAACTGTAAGCTCCAACTGCAAATGCGTAAGTGATGGTGTTGTGTGTAGTTATCAGCTATTAATAGTACCAGATTTATGCTATTAATTACAACAGTATAACGAGCAGGTGTTCCAAGAAATACTGGATGTGATTCATGTCTCCCCTTCAACCTGATCCACTACCAGGGAAAAGACATTTTACAACACAAGAATGAAACCAAGATGCCAGTACAATTTGCTGCTACCCCAGTCTAACCATAAGCAAAAGTCTGTGCGGATTCAGTTTTTCTGAGCAAATGGGGAAAAAATATCCCTGAAAAGATACAAAGTAACTGGACATCATTTCTGGCAAGCAAAAATCAGCAGCTTTGGAAAGTGTTACTATGTTTGCCCTTTGAATAAAATCTTCCTTAAGTATCCAGAGTTTGAGATAATAGGCTTGATAATGGACTTATCAATGTGATTACTCTTGCTCATCCATGTTGCAGCAGGAATCAATCATTCAAGAACCGAAAATAGAACTACTAACATGACCTAGAGAACAGACCACCTTAGAAGAAAAAAAGCCAAGAATAAAACTTAGCATAGTGAAATGAAGTCAGATGTGACGAATGATGAAAAAGTAAAAATAAGAAAAACTAAAGTAAAAACCACATGTGAAGCCAAACGAAAATAATCACATAATAACAAATACGTGCTGAATACAAGTATAAATAAATTAGAAAAAAGTTTAGAACTGCGCAGAATTTTAAGTCCAACCTACCAGCTAGAATAGTGAGAAAAAACGCCTTTGGGTATTCAGACCATGCAGATCTTTCGTGACCTTGTCAGCACCAATATCAGAATTATTTTAATACATTGTCTTTCTCATTTAGATTAAAGTAACTTACAACAAAGCACACAGGAGAGATGTGACCTGCCACCTGCGGTTTTATGTCAAAGCTGAACAATTTCTAACACTGTTGTTAAAAAGGTACGTAGGTAATGCAAGTTATCTTTGGACAGGAATTTTAAAATAAAATCTCCAATCAAGCACAACAGGATATTTGCTTTGTTAATGCTAGAAATTTACATTCTATGTACACTGTTATTACTTCAGTCAAGAGTATTTTGTATTTTAGTATCACTGCCTTGCATGAGCTACCATAAAAGTCTGTACATGAATAATAAACAAGGTAAACACTACTGATTTATTTTTCGTGAATAGGTGAGAACATTTCTGATGCAAATATCTGATCTGAAGCAAGAAATTTCTTAGCTAGTTATCTAAGTTTTCATATTATAAGCATAAAAAGATGCAGGAAAACATGGAAAATGTTTTTATAGACAACACAAAAACTGTACAGTATTAGGGGTTCAAATGAAATGCATGCCATCCATCAAAAGGCTTTTTAAAAGACCAGAAGAAGCTGGAATGGTTAAGCTACAGATAAAGAAGGCTGTAAGAAAACAGCATTCTTCAAGAAACCTGTTCAAAGAAGGAAAACAGAAAAATATGTCAACTAAGGCTTGTTAGTTTTAAAAACAGAAGGAAGCAGGCCAAAAGAGTCTAAGGAACACTTGCATAAAAGCATAAAAAGCAGCAATAAATTATTTTTCAAACAAATCAGGAGCAGTAAGCCTGTTAAAGTACCTCTGTAGAGCTAACAGAAGATGAAAGGATAAAAAGAGCTCTTGGAACACGAGACCACCAAATTTTGCTGATAGCTTTAAGTAATTCAAGGTAGTAAAAACAGCAAACATGAACAAATGCTAATACAGTGACTGGGAGATAAAACAGTAAGTGAAATTCATATAGAAAACTGCAAATTTTGTCTAAATCATGATCACTGCCATCTGGGTATAGCCAAGAAAGAACCCCTATAAAACTGCACTGCTCTTACACGTGTCCCTCAGCATGTAGTATTCAGCTCTGTTAGAATAGTGAGTTTGATGAACTTTTGGTCTAACCCAGTACAGATGCTCTTGAGTCTCAGAAAACAATTCATCTGTGATACAGAAGAACATTATTAATGTAAATTAATTTTAAAAGGTACAGAATTCCCAAGTGGATTTTGTATCTTCAATTATTTTGGATTTTGAATGCTCTAAATAAAGTTATTAAAGTTTACTGCCAAATTGTTTCCTGTTCCACAAACCAGCAGAACCTATGGCTCTATAATATCCTACTAACTGAGAGACGTTCATCTGAGTATTTGAGTAATTCTCATCACAAGTCTGTATTCATAAAGAATTATCTGCGGTAAGTGGAACCTACCTATGTAAATCCTACACATATTAATATATGACCAGACATTCAAATTTTTGTGCTTGTTTTGCTACCACATGACCTCTTAGAAGTAACTTACGTCATTGAGGTGGAAGAGATATTCCCCAGTATAGATGATGATATTTTACTCACTTCTTACTGTGTATTTACTTTGAGAGTTACTCTTTCAATGTTAACAAGTTTGAAATTTGGAACTTGAAATTAAGGAGAAAAAAGAACAGAAACCAATCCTAATAAAGTGTTGTTTAGACATTACCTTATCTATGCTGATGAATCTCGTAAGCATGCTCTAATTGTAATTCTGGATTTTGTACGCTACTTAACAAGAAAGTGAACTAAATAATTAAAAAAAGCCCAACAACAAAACAAAACAAAAAAACAAAACCACACAAACCACCCTGTCAGTCTTACACATACAGAAGTTAAGATGCACTGAAACAGAAAAAGATACGTTCAGAGAGGAATGCCTGTTCCCAGTCTAGCAGAAGATAGGTTACAGCAGAAGCATACAATGCTGTCCTACATTCTCTAATTATCCCATTTTCTTCATCCTATGTTGTTTCAATTCAGCCATTTAGGTAAATGTAAATGTAAATGTAAATGTAAGACAAGTGGTTACAGAAATTGAGCCTTTGGCTCCTTCCGACAGAGTTGATTTTCTTTTCCCCCTAGGTTTCCAGGGTCGACAAACACTAAAGTAAGAATTCCAAGGCATATTCTGCGAAGACTTCCAGAGCCATAGAGAGTAGATTAATTGAGCTCATTGACAATCTAGTGAAAATAATCAGCTGCGAGAGTACTTACAATAGAGTGTAAAAAGTTTTTAAAACAAAGTTTATCATTCACAGCAAGTGAAAATAAGTAGATATGTTAAATACATAAAAGTAGTGAAAAAAGGCCATAAAAAGTAAGCATACCATACAGCTAATATTGCAAAACATTGCATATAAAAGACTCATTCCTTCATGATATTCCTGGAGTTGTTTTCAAATTACATTTAGTATGTAAATGAAACATAGCATAGATTATAAAATGTGGAAAAGTCTCAAAGAGATACTGCTAAAGACTAAGCATTAATTATAGGTTTCATTAGCATCAGAAAGATGATAACAGATCTTTTTATATGAAATAGCTACAGTTATGAATTTATTTTATTTCTGTATTCAATATGATTTGAAAAGCCCAATAATACATTGATATTTATTAAATTTCATTCTTCACATAGCTTATCTCAGAATTTGTCAGAACTATTATCCAAAAATGGTAATGAAGGTAACATCACTTCTCGTTTCATCAGAAATGTTCATGGGAGAGACTAGTTCTAAAACGATTTTTTTTTTCAAGATACTTTAGAAACAATACTATTATATCTTTGATAGCTCTTAGACACAGTCCCGTAAACTATTCTGATTTAAAACTGAGATATAACAAAAAAAGATGTCTCAACATTCCAGTGCTAGTTTTCATACCTTCTCCTCCCATTGCTTATTAAGCACAGTGAAAGAGAAACTATGATTTTTCACTCGTCGTTTCATAGTCAGGCAATTATTTGTCCCAACACTTCTCAGAGCACAGGGAAAATGTTATAATGTTCAACCAGAAAATGAACTTCTCATTATAGTATCCTTTACCTCACATGAGACAACAAATCCAAAAATTGCCACCTCAGGAATATAAGAGGTTTAATTTTCCAGTTTGGGACTCATCACCATATTGCAGCAGAACAAAATGGATTAATCTTCCAATGGGAAAAAGAAAAAAAATTCTTCCATGCTCAGCACTCTGTTGAAGAGCTTATAATACGTCAAAAAAAAAAGTGTTTAGAAATGAGGTAAAAAGTTTTCTTCCTTCTGCCAACAGATGGTGCTACACTGCCTAACCTGCCCAATACAAAGGACAGTGGTTATATAAAAATTCAAATTTGAGAGAGTTAAGCCCATTCATAATGAAATGTGTAAAGCTTTATTTATTTATAATTTATTATTTATAACGTCCTTTATGTTGCCATGTTACATTTTTGCAATATATATATAACTTTGGGTTATATTTTTACAGGACACCTACAACTTGTGCTGTCCATTATCTTCCTATGGTCTGTAAAGACCCATTACTGATAATCCACGCTACTAGACAGAATGCCCATTGAAAGCATTCTGAAATCTTTTGTTCTAATAAATAAGGTCATTGCCATTAAGTATATTGAATAACAATTCATATAAAAGGATGATGCAAGAGCCACAGGAAAAAAAACTTGATGCATGAGATCCACAACATAAGCAGCTCTTATTAAAAACTGGAAATTATATGGAGAAGAGGGACTCAGTCAAGGATTACAACTTTCTTTCGCACAGTAACTGTTTGTTACAGGTAAATGTAACTATCACGTACAGAAACAACAAAGACACCAAATACCGTTTCCTAATTCTTTCAAGGGCTCTCAAACATTCTCTCTGAGTTACAGGTATTCCTGTCACAACTGATTTGCAGTACTATTTAGTTACTTCCTCTGACACAAATAACATCTTCTAATACTTAATGCTTAGTACACCAAAGGGGAAAAGGTGCAGAACACACAACATTATCAATCAATGGAACCAGTGAATTCAGTTTTCTGCCAAGAAAACAAAAAGCAAACAGCTACATCCAATTCATTACTGGAACGCTTGCTTAGCTTTGCATCTTACCTCTGTCAAGGCAATACTTGTATTAAGATTCGTTTCTCCGCATGAGCCATGAAGTAAAACATTCAGTTTATTACACACAGCCTATAAATTGATACTGAGTAAGAATTAAAACTGTGAGGAAGTCCGAGTCTTCCGCATGAAAAACCGTAACTGAGCAGAAAAGGGCAACAAATTTTACAGCAGCTGGAAATGCTAGATTTAATTACTGAAGAGAAATCATGCAGAGAAGTTAGCTGCCTAGTATGATTTATAACAAATGCAAAGGGAAAGTCATGTGAAATTCTCAGTTAATCAACAGAAATGGCCAATAACAACAATGCCAGCACTTTGTATTTCTATGGATGACTAAGGTTTGAAAAAAATAGGACCAGAAATTCAAGGGAATCACACCACACAATCTTTAAAACCAGACACTTAGAGGAGGCCGGTTAGTAAATTACAGCAGCAGTTACATTTTAATGAAAAAAATTACTCCAGTGTCTGTTTTCCTCACAGACTCAGAATGAAGAATCCTTGTCCATCCATTTTTGAACGCTTTCTGAAATTTGTGTTGCAGTGTCCATTGCTTCTCTACACACACTTATGAAGTGCAACATTATGAATGGTTCTGCATAGCACATTTCCCTCCATTTTCCTATTCCTTCATGTAAATATTCCAGGCAAATAAAACCCCATGCTGCTGGAAGGATACCAATCAAAAATACTTTACACAAGCATTGAGATATGTTATTACAGATTTTGGTCAAAATCCAATAGTGCCATGAGAAAGCAAACAAAACCTTCACTACAAAGATGAAACACTGTAATGCTCGAACAATGCAGGTCTAAAACACTTGCAGGTTTACATATTTAGAATTCTATAAATATGTATATTCACACATAAATATATGAGGAGATTTATATAAGACAGGAGGCATATCCAAGGAAATGGGCACTCCTGTAATAAATTATAAAATAAAGTCAATTAGAGCAGAAAATTCCCTCCCCCTCCTCACACCAAATCCAATTATTCTCATAGGCCCAACTCCACAGTAGTCTGCACACAATCTAAGACACAGTACGAATCACCACATTTTTCAAGGTAATTTCTAGAAAGCAGTCTAGGTGGTAGCATGAAACTAGTTGATGGAATTCAGACATAAAGAGGTTCTTCTTTGGGATTTGCAGCTCTACCAAACATTTTGTTTTTGAAAAATGCCTAAGAGACCCATATATATCAATCCCAGGGACACTGGGCAAAATTTAAGGTTATAAGGGTTATAAGTTAAGTTACGAATGCTCACATTTCCACATTCACTGTAAAAATGTTTGCTTCACTGCCACCTCACTAGAGAAATGAGTGGAATATTGCTTAATCAGATTGTAAAATGGGCAAATATGTCTTAGGTCTCACTGTGACCTCCCTGTACGTCTACATTCATAGATGTAATTACTTACAGAAGTAGCAGTGAAAACATAGGTGAAGAAAGGATCAGAACAAAGCAAGAAATAGGTTAACTTTTTTATTCAGCCACAGAAAAATCTCACAACTGATCCTTCATCTCCAAAGCAATTCTTAGAAGACAGACAGCATAACTGGTGTGCTCATAATTTGTTATTTTACTTACATTAGCTCCTATCAAAAAAAAAAAAAAAGGAGTGGCCAGGCACCAAAGCGGAATTTTTTTGTGTGTTTTGCAGGCTGCTGAGTTGTAAGGTAGAGTCGCCTAGAAGAGGGTGGGAGGCTGCATCTCCCATGAGGGAAGCTTAGCACCTCCAGTTTGAAGAAGCTTCCGAAGTACAGGACTGCAGAGGCAAAGGAGGGCTCTGCAATGCAAAAGGAAACAGACACTCCGAACACAAAGGACGAAAAAGAGCCAAGCCAAGAAGACAGATGCCCTTCTTGCCACCAGGTACAGAAGTGGATGTGCTGATTTTGCTCT
>JANHGB010012333.1:37298-52165 GCA_026283785.1 Coracopsis vasa | reverse complement strand
GGTCTCCAGTGCCTTCAGAACGTATCCAGATAAAACCATCTTTAAACTAGAATTAGGTCACTCTTAGATGGAGCTTATCTCTTTGTGAGACACTAAATCAGTATTGGGTGAATCAGTTTGAGCAGGACATAATGCCTTCCTTCAGTCTTGCGTTTTAGTCAAATAATGTCAAGTAACTTCCTGACCTGAGCAAAGAGCACCATTTCCTCTGCATCTACTGGGAAATCTTCTCTCCATCAGCTGTGAGGCAGCTCTTGAAGTGTTCTTCTGGTTACAGGCTCCACTTGAGCTCTCTTCATTCTTTACTTTTCTAATCCAGAGTGGTTTTGTGGGCTATAGGCTCAGTTGCTCCAAATAAGTATTAAATACAACCCTTACCTCCATCTCTAGCAGTCTGGTCTATAGTGCCCAATCCCAGACAAAGAAGCAGCCCTCCTCTCTCCTCTTTATTTGCAGCCCTGCAGTGGAATGCACGGTGTACTGCATTTTGAAGGAATAAGCATTCAGTCACTTCTGCCCCTCCATTATCTCTTCTGTCCTTTTGCAGGAAAGTTAGTACTTAGTTAATGCTATCTCCCTGCATGGCAAATGCATGAAGGAAGGAATAGAAATGCCTTTCATTTTAAACCACAATCTCCTGTCACCAGCATAATAAAATATTTTACCTAACAGCAGGAGCAGTTGATCATTATGGGACTTGAGGTTTTCTAGTGTTGCTATTTGTGTCTGAAATTTTGGGCGTTCATTTCTTGTTTGCATTAAGTTAGAAGTTGCACAGATTCTGATCTAAGTTTTTAAAATAGTGTGAAGTGAGTGTAAGGTAAATACTTTCCAATTTAGTATAAGAATGCTTAGAATCGAGAAGAACTTCAGAAACATTGCTTTCTTTTTTAAACTAGCATTTGTCAGTTGATCCACTTTACTGAAGCTGCGTTGGTAATGATGCACAGGATAGAGATAAGGTCATATAAAACTGACAAACTGTGAGAGGAATACATAATGCAAATGAAACTATTAATATAAGGGAGAGGGTCACATTGTCTTAATTTGATTTTAATTTAGAGAAAGTTCTGGTGTTGGCACATTTATGAAATATGCAATAAAGTTGTTTAGAGCCACCAGAAAGCACTCTGAGGTTCAGGGGCTTTGGGAGGTTTTGTTTACTTGGGGTTTTTTTCGCATGTGGAGTGGTTCCTTCTTGAAAGATAAGAAGTCAATTCCTGGGAATGCTTATAGTTGTAGTGAAGACTTATTTGCTTATGGCTTAAAATAAAAGTGCTGTGTGCTGAGTTGATCATCACTGCTTGTCACAGTATTTTGTGCTTTATGTGGAAGTACAAAAATACAGATGTTCAGATTCAACTGCTGATTGAGAATGAATCCAAGAACCTTTTTTCAGTGGGCTTGAGTGTTTATCACTCACATGGCTTGAAGTGTACGCTTTGTAATTGTCAAAAAATAATGAGCCTAGCAGCTCCTCAGAGCTTAGTGGTGAACATGAGGATCTTCTGGCAGCGTGAGCAGGCAGATCTCATCACTTTGGACATTCAGGTGCTACTGGCAAAGCGAGACAGCAAGCACTGTTGTCTGGAGAATTTTAACTTATAAATAGTGATTGGAAGTGTGAAAATGTAGTGATATAGATGTCCCTACATCTCTAGTATAGCTCAAGGTCTGGATATCTGTAAATCCTGACTGTATTTCTTTCTGGACACAGTGACATTGGAATTGGCCAGTCTCAAGATGACAGCATTGTGGGACTGAGGCAAACAAAGCACATTCCTCCTGCTTTACCTGTCAGCGGAACCTTGTCATCCAGTAATCCTGATCTACTGCAGTCTCATCACCGCATCTTAGACTTCAATACTACTCCAGGTAAAGATCTGTTTCTGTTGTTGCCCTTGACCTTATAATTTCCTTTCACTGATCTTGTTGTTTTGGGTATTTTTTATGGACTTCCAGTCTCAAGATGCATGTGAGTTTTTATTAACTGTATGCTGTAACCCCCCGATTAGCCAGATAGATACTAATGCATTAGGGTTTATTGCATTTGCTCCAATATACTTTACCCAAATATATTAGACGTCTATTATTTAAGTATGTTGCATACAGAGTGCCTCTTATTGATTGAATACTCTTGGCCATAAAACTTACTTTGCTTGATATTTTATAATTTCCCTGATAGATCAGTCTTTGCAAGACTGCAGTATTTTCAAGTAGCGCAGTAGATCGTTAGCTTACAGTAAAGCAGGAGGGCACTGGACAGGGACACAGGACCTGCATTTCAGTCTTTTTCTGAACAGACTTACATGATCTTGTACCACATCTGTAAGGGGCAGAGTTTCAAAGTTCCCTGTTAGTTACCTTGCCCTACATCTTTATGCTGATTTTTTTGTATATAAAGTGATTTAAAATCTCATTCAGAAATGGATTAAAAATGAACACATTTAGCAGACAGGAACAAAGCATGGGGGAGAGTGATGGAGAAAAAGGGGGGAGAATCCAAGAAACTTGAAGGCCTTATCTTGTGAGGAGGGTTTAGCTGGAGATCCTGGTGGGGTTAGGATTTGGGCTCTTATCTGACTGCAGGAAGGTTCTTAGTGGGAAACGTCTGAGTTAAGTATCCAAATCTTTGCTGTTAAAATGTAGCTGCTGGAGGAGGATATGGGGATGGGAGCTGTACAGATACTTGGTTATTTTAGTCTAATCTTTTAAGTATTTCTCAAAAGTAGAGCTGAAATTTTAGTGCCCTCTTGAGCCTGAGGGATTTCAAACCTTACCTAAAGTGGCAGTGCTTAAACGTCAGCCTACATACTTGCCAAGTTGGTGCAATCATCATTCTTGAAACAGTGACACTGAGCATCACCTCCATCTTTTTAGGGCTAGAGAACAGCACAAGAAGGTGGTGTATGATTTTTGTACTAGTGCCTAAGACTGATCCCGAGAGAGTGAAAAGATTGGTATTTTTTTTGTTTTCTATTTTATCTAACCTTGCGTCCATACTCTTTATCAATAAGTCTAACTTCTCATCGTCACTTTAGCTATTAATGGGTGAAGATTCTTTTCTCCAGCTTGCCATTTACCTAGATCAGACAGTTCTAGGTAATTAATGTACCCCTAATGCTGAGTACAACACTACCGCTAATTTCCAGAGCTGTGGGCATCACTGTCTCCCACAGCTTGAACAAACTCCATTAATTGAGAAGGAAAGCCATTACGGATCTGAAGAGCCTTCAGTCACAGATGGAGTTTGGATAAATTTAGTAAATGAATGATGTTCTACTGTTTGCTTTGAGGAAAGGAAATAAATAATGGTGTAATGCTGTTGCTCCAGTGTTAACAGCTGCTTTCACGTTGTCTTGATAGAAAACATATGAAGTAATTGGAGCTTTATCATTTATTAAAAAAAAAAAGTTTGATTTTTTTTTTTAATTTTGCTTAAAATTTGGCAAATTTCCACACACTGAATATTTTTAAAGCAATTCACAAGTATAATTTTTCCTTAAGAAGGGGAAAGTGGGACTAAAATAAAAGACATATACCTTAACGTGCCTTAGGGATGGTTGCATTGTAGATAGAAGAGTTGAATTATATATTCAACTTTGTATACTTTACAACTTGGAAAAAAATTAAAACCTTCAATTTTAATTTCTTTTATTACTTTGGTCTAAATTAAAGATGGAGGCAGCTTGTAAGAAATTGAATGCACTGGAGAAGAAAGGGAGAAGTGGTATAACAGCTGTCTTTTGAGGCTTTGGGGAATATCCCTCAGGACAGAAAATATAACTTGGCATTTTGGAAGGGTATTTTTTGAGCAGAAAATAAAAACAGCTTGAAATATGCAAAAAGTCATTTTAATTTCTCTTCTGATTTGCTCAGGCTTTTTCAAATATACTTTTTAAGGTTTATTTTTAAATGCTCAAAAAGTCAATAACACTTTGATTTCTCTTGTGCTGTCTTTGCTGTTCGATTGGAAGTCAAAATAATAGAGTAATGATGAGCAGCCTGTCACTGTTACTTTTTTTGCTTTTTTTTTTCCTCACACAAGCTTTCTGAGGGACTAGATGCTTTTGATACAGCATTGAATTATTCAGCCTGCCACTCCAGTTTCCTTCTTTGAAAAGTAGTGAAGGGAGGTGATTACAGTTCTGAAGTGCTGTTTTATTTTAGAATTATTGTGCTGAATTTCTTGCTACCATTGCTATAGCTGTAATCATTTCAATTGCTAGCAGACTTCTCTGTGTTCTCTATAGTGCTTTTGCTACCAGCTCTGATAGGTACGCAGCCTGAGAAATTGGATGGTAAAATACAGTGCATAGATAATACTTTTCTATTTGCTATTCTCTGCGTTTCTTCATGCTGACTTCAGTGATCCAGCAGAGCAGGTTATTTTCTCCTTATACAAAGCACTTGTTTCTTGGGAGAGTTAAACAAGTTCTCATCTTGGTATTGTTTACAGTAGCTTCCCACCTTCATAGCATTTCTTTGAGTGGCAAGTATTTTGGTAACAGCAAGAGGCAATAAGAGACTACTGGAGAGTGGTTTCTCTGGTTTTTATTAACATCTCTGAAAGGCTGTGTCTTTGGAGTCTGCCTTCTTCAAGATGTCAAAGAATGTAGAAATTATTTCAGGTGCTGCTTTGTATCCCTATTCAACCAATTACTGAAGGAAGATGGGTCAATATAGAGTTGGTGATAAAAGGCGAAATTAGCTTGCTGGTTATAAGGGTTTTGCACATTTGACTCAAAAACTTACAAAAAGACTGAAAACTGACTTGTATTGATACCTCTTATCTGTAGCTGATATCATCATCAATGTAATTCTAAAGTGTTTCAGTATTAGTGCTTCTCAAGCTGCAAAAATACTACTGTAAGCTCAAAAGTTACAGGCTTAGTTGTGTGAAATGTGTAAACTAATATATTTAAACCTAAGCAGCCATTGTGGCATGTAAATCAATTCCTATCTGAGAGATTAATTTTAATGCTTTCCAAATGATTATTTTGGAGACATGCAGCAGCAGTGGGAAGGCACTAATTTTTGTTCTTTTGTCACAAGATTTCTGTTTCTGAATAGATTTTCTATAGTAACTTGAATACATGTTATGCACAGTCAGGTCTTGTAAGAAAAGACTGAGGTTGTATCAGAGAGCATGTTTTCATCTGGAAGTTGTTTTTTCAGTGTTTTTTTCATAATGATAATTCTTGGCTGTAGATTCGGAAGGCTTTGTATTCTTCTCTATTTTCTTCTTTGTATGACCTTTATGATCTAAAAAAAAGGAAATATTTTTTCAAAATATATTTATTAAAGAAAGAATAATGACTAGATGTCATGCCACACAAAACTAGAAAAGGTTATTTGTAACAGAGGGAAGAAATTGAATTAATTGAAAGTATTTGTCAGTTAAAAATACCTTATAATAAAAAATCCAGTGGTGGGTAGCTGTACAATTTTAGCTCTATTTATTTATTTATTAAATAATACACTTATAGCAATCAACTTCAGTTGGTTAATGGGTCTTGATTTCCATACATTAATGAAAATATCAAAATATATGTGGATTTGGTATTTCCTTATAGCTTGTGGAAATGCCAAATCCAACAGTTGGAGTTAGGTTGTTAATTTCCCAGATTTCCTAAAAGCAGCTGCCTTGTAGGTACTCACTGAAAGTTTCTTGTCATCAGACACTATCAGAAATAAAGAGCAAGTTTTCAGTCTGTTACTTACATTGAAATCATAATAATAAAGGTGTATCAAGGATAGAATATATTTGATGATTAAATGCTTGCATGCAGTAACACTATTGCAGTTTATCTGCGTACACCTGCATGCTGGCCATTATACACGCACCTTTCTAGCTACTTATATGTACACATCTTCCCTTTGTATGTGGCACAGTGGTTGAGTGTCAGATTTAGGCAAATGAGTCTGTTGTCTGAAGAACACCCTTAGGAAGATCGACACTCCTATCACCTAATTTGCTTAAAGTTCTTACATGTCAGTCTATAGGGTAGAGTCCTTGATTTTCGTCAGACTTAAATGGAATTTACCAGGACTCAGTACCTGTGAAAATCAAGAGTACTTGTGAGTTTTTGTGTCCAAACTTTGTAAACATTAACATATTTTTGTTTTGCCCCATCAATAGCCTAATTTCTTTTCCTGTTTGTTAATAGAACTAGTCTTTAATTAAAAAAACCCTAATTAACCGAAAAAGGTGTTTTATAAGGAGAGATGTGAAACAATGTGAAACAATGATACCGAAGTAAAACCTGATAGCACTAGTAATTAGACTTAGCTAGACTCAATGTAACTGATACTGTTGCTTCTTCTTGTAAAAACCTTTTTTTCTTTGTGCTTTACTAAATTGCATACCTTGCATGTAATTTTTTCCCCAGACTTGCCAGATCAAGTTCTGAGGGTTTTCAAGGCAGATCAGCAAAGTCGCTACATCATGATCAGTAAAGACACAACAGCAAAAGAAGTAGTCATCCAGGCTATCAGGGAATTTGCTCTCACTGCAACCCCTGATGCATATTCACTATGCGAAGTTTCTGTCACACCTGAGGGTGTAATCAAGCAAAGGAGGCTTCCGGATCAGTTATCCAAGCTTGCTGACAGGATACAACTGAGTGGCAGGTGAGACTGGAGACTGTGAGCTCAAGATGATGATGCCGGTTTATTAAGTCAAAATTCTGTTAATAGCAATGTTATTTAATTATTAACATTCTGTTACTTTACAAGAAATTGCTCTTTATGCAACTTCTTATTAATATCTAGGCATGGTGAAATTCCAGTTATTCTATGATTCCAACTGTGACTTTCACTAGTACTTGAGTATATCATATCTACCATCTTTTCAAATTTTGTTTTTACAGGTACTACCTGAAGAACAACATGGAAACAGAAACTCTTTGTTCAGATGAAGATGCTCAAGAGTTACTAAGGGAAAGTCAAATTTCCCTACTACAGCTCAGTACTGTTGAGGTGGCTACCCAACTGTCCATGAGAAACTTTGAGCTATTCCGTAATATTGAACCCACGGAATACATAGATGACTTGTTTAAACTGAAATCAAAAACAGGTTGCACTAATCTAAAAAAGTTTGAAGAGGTGATAAATCAAGAAACATTCTGGGTAGCTTCTGAGATTCTAAGAGAAACCAACCAGCTGAAAAGGATGAAGATCATTAAGCATTTCATTAAGATAGCACTACACTGCAGAGAATGCAAGAACTTCAACTCGATGTTTGCCATCATTAGGTATTGCCCTTTAATAACTTCTGAGTTGAAAAGCAGTCTTATTTATATCAGTTTAAATCAAAAAGTGTATTTAACAGAGTAAACCAATTAATACTGCTCACATCAACACTTGGCAATCCAATAAGGATGGCATTTACCGGTACTCTGAACTTGACATCAAAATGTTTGCTGAAATATTATTTGGAATGCTACTATTATGTACATACTGCTGAAGATGATGAAGCAAGAGTCATTGGTGAACATGACATTAGAGAAACTACTGCACTTATTTAAAGATAAAGATCAAAAGAAACAGCAGTTACATGAAGAAAAATTCTAACATTGTCATAAATGAGTGGGTTAATTTCCTAAAGAGAGCTCATCATTTTATACATAGTTCCTAGTATCTTGCATTCATTGAGCTGTGATACTTTGGCCTTGCTTTCTTTTGTATCAATAGTTTCTTGGATGGAACTCTGATGATAGCAGACTATGATGCCATATAATAAGCTGTAAATAAAGCTCTTTTAATAAAAATAAAAAAAACACTGCCAATTTCAGGCAGAAAACCTTTCTTAGTTTTGGAATGAAAAGGAGGATAATGCGTGTTTATGCACATTTTTTAAAACATTCACATTTCCTTTAAGAGCCTTCTAAATTAGGCAGAAAGAACCTAACAAAAAAACCCCAAAAATAACCAAACACCACCCCAAAACACACCACTAAACATTGTCTCTTATGAAAAAGCTTGAGTAAGTTGCATTAAAATGACAATTGTATCACTGTCTCTCATACAAGTCTATGTCACATTTAGTCAGCAGATTGAATGTGACTATTTTTTTCTAAAGACCTCTAGTTTTGATCCATTCAATCAAATGTGGCAGGTTCCAAAGTCAAGGAACTATGCTGATAATCAGTCAGTCTCTCTGAGACATTAAAATCTCAAGATTTAGCTCTGTTATTTCATAAATAAAAGCAGCCTGCCTGCTAGGAAAAATGAGAGGGAAAGATTCTAGAAAACAAACTTTCCCATAGGTAGAAATGAATAGCAATACAGACAATGCCATGAAAGGTGGTGGTGGGAAAGTATGTACCAGCTACAGCTTCAAAATAACCTCAAATATATAGAATCTGTTACAACAATTTGATCTAGACACAACAAAGTCAGGTTGATTATTGCAGCAAAAAGGTGGATCACTGTACTGTCACCACCTAAATATCATGTAGGTGGAAGATGGTTTTTCTTCCAGTCTGGTAATCTGGAAACAAGTGGTGATCCTGAGGTGCTCCTAGATTATGATATCATTATCAATTTAAAGCACTGTTCCAAAGTAGTAAGAGTAAATACATGCTCTCTACAGTTACTCATCCATGCAGGTATTGCTAGCTTTTATAAAAATAATCTTCACTGTTCCATAACGCACACTGGCAAAAGGAAGTTTTCACTTTCTGTTCCTTTATTGACATTGTTGTGCTACACGATTCTGGCTATATGGTATTTATCCCATACAAAATGTAACACGTTATTTTCTATGTATTTTTTGTTGTTGTTTCTTTCAATTGTTGAACTTTTTTGCATTGTTTGTTTCTTTCAAGTGGCCTGAATTTGGCACCAGTTGCAAGGCTCCGAACTACTTGGGAAAAGCTTCCAAGCAAGTACGAAAAACTGTTTCAAGATCTACAGGACTTGTTTGATCCATCTAGGAATATGGCAAAATATCGTAATGTCCTTAACAGCCAAAACCTACAGCCACCCATTATCCCCCTGTTTCCTGTTATCAAAAAAGACCTTACATTCCTTCATGAAGGTACATGCACAAGTACATCATCTTTTACCAGCTAACTAACTATCTTTGCTACCTGATAACTGATGTTGTCAATTGTTGATTGTAGGAAATGATTCAAAAGTGGAGGGCTTGGTCAACTTTGAGAAGCTGAGAATGATTGCGAAGGAGATACGCCATGTTGGTCGTATGGCATCTGTGAACATGGATCCTGCTTTAATGTTTAGAACGAGGTAAGTGGGATTCATTAGAGCTTTTCCCAACTGAGAGAAGGCTAGGTATCAACAAGAGGTGCTTTTCAAGTGTCCCTTGTTGTACTGGAGCAGTATGAGTTGTTTTGCTTCTTGTAAACAATTTACTGAAGTTATGTGGTGTTCTGAAACTGGAGAAATAATTACATTTTGTGTTTATCAATGTATATTAAGATTTTTTATATTATTCCTTAGCTGCCAGTTACTTCATAAAAATGAGATTCTGTTAGTGGGAAGGAGGGGGAGATAATGTCTTGAAAGCTACGTATTAATCTGTTTGAAACGTTAACATTGATGTGTGCCAGCCATAAGGCTTTAGTAGAAGTGGGAATGTATCTGAAACAGTGTCAGCTAGTAGTGTTAGAAAATGTGGGAGTGAATGCTCTTTGGCTTCATGTTAGACCAGCTTATTGCATACTCTTTTTCTTAATTTGAGCTGGAAGAGTTTGTAATATCTGACTGTATGCCCGAATCATGGCTCTTTTTAATGTTTGTGGGCTTCCAGAACTGCTTGTCCTGAGGTCTGGTCTTTTTCTTTCTGAGCTTGTGATCTTTCTCTGTCTCTTCTTAAACCCATGCTTTACTCTTCCTGGCTCTCACTTGCAGGAAGAAGAAATGGAGGAGTTTGGGGTAAGTGGTTGGAGACAACGTGCACAGACATTCATTCTTCCCTTACCGTTTGCATTGTTTCCTACTTGCTACCTAATTTTCTGATGCTTTGATATTTTTTTCTTTTGTTAACACTTTTTTACTGACAATACATTTTCATCCAGGAGTGCTTTTGCTTTTGATGTTAAAAACCAAACATTGTAAACTATAGGTGATTGTAGGTAGGAGCGGGGTGTTCTCCTTCCACATCTCCAGTTTAAATTGCCAGAGGAAGTGACTTTCGGTAAAAGAGAAATTGTAAAATGGCAAGGTTGCAACAGCTGAAAATTGCTGTTAAACTTTCTTATCCCCAATAAGCAACTGTCACAAATACAAAAATTAAAACTTATAGTATCTGCTAAATTAACTTATTTTCGTGTTACAATTCAGCCATCATTTTTACTCTTAACAATTCGTGAACAATGCATAGCTTTCATATAGGCATACATACATTGAAATGTGCATGACATTTGTTTCTTCATAAACTAGCTGATCATTTTATTTAACGAAGAGCTGTCTTCAATCTAGCAAGTCACAAAGAAGTTCTGTTCTGTAAAACCGGGCTGCATATTTTGTATGCAGTTTGATTTTAAAAGTATTTAGAGAGTTTTCAAAATGCCTTCTGTATATGTATTGAAATTCAAACCTCAGCTATAGTCTTCTGTCAGCATTGCCTCTCTGCATGAGCTTTTTCTAATGCTCCAATCTTCTCAGTAGCTGGCTTACTTGAGAGCTAGCTTGAATGCTTTTCTAGATGTGTGAAGTGATATTGCCTAGTTGGAGCAGAATAGGTTAAAATATTTGTGTAATTAAAATAGTGCCTGTAACCAAGTAAAAAAAATTCCTGACCCTCATCTTTCTGTCTGTTATAGCTGTTTGACTTACTGGAATGAGGCATGTGAGCTTTGACCATAGACTGACATTCATGCAATCTTTTGCACGTTTCATGCTTACCAAGTGATACTGTGTTGGACTAAGTCATACTTTTCCCCTCTTTTCTCTCCCTCCTGCACCCCTTCACTCCAGATCTCTCAGCCAGGGCAGTACGAATGCAGCTGTGCTGGATGTCGCACAAACGGGGGGTCATAAAAAGCGGGTCCGTCGCAGCTCCTTCCTTAATGCTAAAAAACTGTATGAGGATGCTCAGATGGCCCGGAAAGTAAAGCAGTATCTCTCAAACTTGGATCTGGAAATGGACGAAGAGAGCCTCCAGACACTGTCTCTGCAGTGTGAGCCAGCCACCAACACATGTGAGCATTGTCATTTGTTATGTATTCTTCTCTAAGGAAGTAATTTGGAGCAGTAAGTAGACAGGTGGGAAATGATGTGTCTAGTTATTTTGAAGTACTAAACACCTCTGAATCTTAAGGAAATCATCTTGCAGATTAATAATACAGAGGAGTAGCATTTATATAGGAGATAAGGCTTTCAGATAATGTCATGACAAAATGCAAAAGAGTTCTTTAGATTTTTCCATACAGAGGGTACGGAGGACCCACACAGTTCTAATGTACCCCGCCTATTGGTGTGAATAGAATTGGTTATCCAGGATATCTTGGTATCGGGAGGCAACAGGGGATTTCTTTATGTCCAGGTGTTTCAGAAACACTTGAAGGGCTGCATCTGGCTGCAGCAGAGAGGGACCTTATGCTGGATATTGGTTTCATTTTGATTTGAGGGAATGCTGTATCTTATACCCTTCTCTTCCTTCAGGGTAGCAAAAAATAGTAATTCGAGTCCTTATGATAGCCTAGTATAACTTCCAGTCATGCTTTTGGTAACTATAACAGTAGTCATTTATGAGAGTTTTATTCTGAGAGAGTTAAATACATTTGATAATGTACATATTTAAAATATGAACATTAAGAGGGAAAGGATTTAAATCTCCCTGTCTTTCCCTCTTCATTTTTTCTCTGTAAAGCTGTCCTACTGCATTAATTGTACAATTTAAGCACCTTTTAATTATTAGTTGAGTGCTTTACACTGCTCAGATTGAAACTCCCACAATATTTTAACTGCTATTCATTCTGTGCTTTCTCCCATTTCTTGCCAAGTGCCGAAGAATACAGGAGACAAGCGATCTGGAAAATCTGAAACATCACCAGTGGCTCCCCGGGCAGGCATCCAGCAGAAAGTGCAGCAGCAGCAGCAGCATAAAGTAAACCAAGCATTGCAGGTCCCTGCTGTATCTCTCTATCCTTCCCGCAAGAAAGTGCCAGTCAAAGACCTCCCACCATTTGGTAAGTGGAATAATGAAGCATTCGGTTTAATACTCTGAAGTTTGTTTGTTTATGTCAGGGAGGCCTTTTGAGTCAAATAAGATTCAGACATTTATTTCTGGTAGTTTTATAAGCAGGTTATGCCACTTCATGCAATGTGTATGCTTAATTCTTTTCTCTAAAAATAGAAAGAAAGAAATTGAGAAAAGCACCCTGTCAGTTTAATCAGTGTAAGTATTTACCCATTACTAGCAGCTGGAAAGAATGAATGTTTCTGACTGCCCACCCTGGGATTTTGCTTAACTTTTCCAAAGGGATTAGTGAATTGGAGCTTTTGAGTGGTCCATCTGAGATGCGTCAGAAGTTTTAGTGTTTCTTTCAGAAGCTGAACATTTAATGTGAAATTCAGGCTTGCTGAAACTGGTAGGCCTGAAGATTCACGTTGAGAATTGTCCTTTTGGCTTCTGCTCCCTAGTGCCTTTTTTATTGTTGTTATTCAGTCATTGCTACCTGTATGTTGCTCATAGGTACTGGACTATAGGAATTTCTTCTAATCTGATTTCCAAATCTGTCCCAGCATGTGTACATAACATATATGCATTATTAAAGAACTTCTTACATATCACTTGCAGTATGGTAATATTCCTAATAAGTATATGTAGCATAAGTGGCCCTTCTTATAGGTAAAGTAATTTCAGAATGGTGGTGATTTCAGAAAAGCTTAATTCTGGTTTCCCTTTTTATTAGTTTTACTTGTGCTCTGCTTAGGCTGCTAGTGAAACATTAGAAGCAGCAAAATAAGTAAGAAACAATTCAATATTCATAGAATCATAGAATAATTAGGGTTGGAAAGGACCTTACAATCATCTAGTTCATCTAGCTCTTGTTGATTTTAACATTAAACTTTAATCTTAAAAGGACTTTGAACCTCCATAGACTTTGTTATTATTCATGGTGGGAATGTTTTGAAAAACTGCTGGGTAATGTTGATGAAGCAGCTGTAAATTATTGCTAGCAGGATTCTGATCCAGGAGATCAAAGATAAATTCTGTAGAATTCCTGAAAATAACCTCTACCACAAAAGCTGTCAGGGAAGCTCCATCTTCACTCTAAAGACTGTCCCAGGGTGAATTTTTGAGGGAAAGGAAAGAGAAAAATGAATAAATGTTGCCTGAGGAAAAACAATTCTTGATGCCCTAGATCTCTACATCGTACGTCATCTTTAGGATGTTTTTACTCTTTAGTTTCCCAAAATAAGCTGGTGCAGAGATAGTTCTCAAAAATGAAAGGCAGAAGGGGAGCTGCAGGATGGCCTTGTTTTGTAAACCTGGTCTTATTAATCTTCTTTCCATCTTTCTTTGACCTTGTAGGCTACTCTGAATAGAAACAAGAGAACAGTTTCAATTCTTACTATATAAACCTTCACTAAACAGTGAGATTTGTGTGTGTCTGTATTCAACATAATTTAGTTCAAGTTTCTCAGTAACCATTACTATGCATGTCCTTGTTTTATATAATTCTATAGGCAGCATACTGCAACACCAAACCTGCATTGTGTTTTCTCTGACAAAGTATTTCTTTCAGGTGGCCAGAATGAGAGACCAGCTGCACTAATATGCAGCACTATAAATTACTATATTAAACCAGGAATAGGTTTAAACATTTTACTTCATTTAATCTGGTGTCAGAAACTCACAAATATCCAGGAAAATAAAAATTGTTTTTTTCCTGTGTGCTGTCTGCTCTATAAATGCATTGTGAAACAAAGATGTATTTCTACTGGACTTCATATCTACTTACATTAACTCTATTTCAAGGCATTAACTCCCCGCAAGCTTTAAAGAAAATTCTTTCATTATCTGAAGAAGGAAGTTTGGATCGTCACAAGAAACAATCTGAAGACACAGTCTCAAGTGCATCTTCACAGCTGTCTTCACCTCCCACTTCACCACAGAGCTCTCCAAGGAAAGGTATTAGGCATTCAATATTTCTCATTCTGTTTCCTGTTGAAGCTCATAGACTTTGGAAATTTCTGAGAAAGCATTTGGACGCTCAGGATAAATTATTGCTGCTGCTCTTATTTTTGTCCTGTACGGTCAGCGACAGTTCAGGAAGTTTAGTGCAGAGTGGGATATGTGAAAGGATACCTGGGAACCTGATTTCAGGAGTACCTGAAAGCCCTCTGGTTAACAAAAGCCATGAAAGAGCCTGATCTGATACAGGATTTGATGCAGAAGGTCACTCCCACTGCAGCTGCTTCTGACAAAAATATCCCCATCATCAATATTTCCTGCCAGTGGAAGGATGTGTGGACTGAAAAATCTTTGTACAGCATACTAGCCTATTAGAGGCATTATTTGCTGTGTCATGCATCTGGATGGGATATGACCTGTATATGATAGGCAGGTTTAAGATATTCAGCATTCAAATAACTAATACACAACATTGTACTAGCAGCCTCATTATTCAAACACTGAATATATAGAATCATAGAATAGTTAGGGTTGAAAAGGACCTTAAGATCATCTAGTTCCAACCACCTGCCATGGGCAGGGACACTTCACGCTAAACCATGTCACCCAAGGCTCTGTCCAGCCTGGCCTTGGACACCGCCAGGGATGGAGCATTCACAGCTTCCCTGGGCAACCCATTGCAGTGCCTCACCACCCTCACAGTAAAGAACTTCTTCCTTATATCCAATCTAAACTTCCCCTGTTTAAGTTTGAACCC
>JANHGB010012333.1:10959-24282 GCA_026283785.1 Coracopsis vasa | reverse complement strand
GCTGTTAACACTGATCTAATAACCTCCATCTATTGACTTTGGCATTAGGGGATAAACGAGCCTTTAAGTAATGAAAAATAACACGGTTAGATTTGCCAGCCTTTGCAATGCAGAAATAGTCACAACTGTTAATGGCTTCATGGAACACTGCATGTGTAGAGAAGGCCAATGTGTAGCAACCACCTGCTCACAGCTGCTATTAACCCTATAATGACTGAAATGACCCTCCCCTCTATTTTTGTGTTGTTTTTGCACAGACTCCGGAGAAGTGAAGGCTGCCAATCCGAGTAGTACTCAAATGTGAGGAACTGCTGGTCTTGGATATTTTTTTTTTTCCATTGAACTCAGCTGATCATATTGATCAGTAGATAAACGTAAATAGCTTCAACTTTTAAAGATCAAATTGCAGTGTTTTTTCACTGTATCAAACAAATGTCAGTGCTTTATTTAATTCTCTCTCCTGTAATCATAGCTTTTGTCTATTTGCTTATATATCCCATTGTCAATTATGCATTTGTAATTTTACATGTAATATGCATTATTTGCCAGTTTTATTCTCAAGGCTATGGACCTCATGTGCATATAGAAATACAAAATCCTAGCTCTATCACAAGTTGCACAAATGTTATATAAGCATTAAGTAATTGTAGACCATAGGACTGCTAATCTCAGTTCGCTCTGTGATGTCAAGTGCAGAATGTACAATTAACTGGTGATTTCCTCATACTTTTGATACTACTTGTACCTGTATGTCTTTTAGAAAGACATTGGTGGAGTCTGTATCCCTTTTGTATTTTTAATACAATAATTGTACATATTGGTTATATTTTTGTTGAAAATGGTAGAAATGTACTATGTTTATGCTTCTACATCCAGTTTGTATGAAGCTGGAAAATAAATAAATATAACATTAATGAAGTCCATATTGATTCTTATGCATTTTACATGTTCCACATACTTGAACAAATTTATGAAAAAATTTTACTTCTCTGTGTATTAATATTAAAGGGAAATTGCCAAGTGATGTGGGCAAACCATTGGTGTGGAGTTTTTCTTGATATATGCTTGTGCTGCTGATAACTCCTGGAAAGTTTGGTGTGTGTACTGCTGAATGAGAATTACTGATGTGTTATGTGTCCCCAGGAGGAACATTTGAGGTGCCAAGAGAGGACAATAGGTATGGTCTTAGGTATATATTGAATGTAAACAATAGTAAAGGAATGAGTGTGGTGATTTTATGTTCTGAATGGTGTGAAAGTAAGGAATGCGTGTTTGAACATTTCGAAATGATCCCTTTGATTTTTTACCAAAGAAGGTATTTCAAGCAATGAAGATCACCCAGTACCATGCCCAGTAATAAAAGTTGACATTAATTCAATGTCAAATCTGTAGATTTTTTTTTTCCAGAGGTTAAAGTCATTATTTTCAGTAGAATGCAGAAGACTGGGTTAAAATGTCACTGCTAAAGCTATTATCAGCTGTATCCCATTTAGCTTTAAAATGCTTGACAGGTGTTGTTTCCAAATCTAAAATTGGTTCATTGCAAAGAGAAGCAACAAAATGCTCTGTCTAGATTTAAGTCTTCCTAACATAACCTTAGAAACATTCCACACTGAATACAATCAGAAGTTAAAAATCATTGAAAATACAGGACTTGTCAAGATTCTCTGTCACTGGAATCTCTAGGAGGGTAAGGAAATAAGTTATGGAGACGCAGATTTTCGTGGTGTGCGTGTGAGTGGAACTACTTTCTGTGAATCTGTGGTTGTACTTGTTGGGTATGTTTCAACAAGCTAGAGAACCACTGTTAGTAGTGGCTGACATTAGTAGAATGAAAGTACATTTTTACATGTCTTACCTGCAAGCTTGTCCTTTGGTAATACTAAAGGTAATTCCTTTTAGCGACTTGTGGGGTATATGAACTGTTTGCAAATTTGTGAATTTTTTTTCAATATACTTGATACAGTATTGAATTCCCTATCCTCCTGTTCATGCCTCCCTTCTGAACACATTATGTACAGACATCCACAACACTCATAATCCAATATACGTAGCTCATTGTGGATTGAGAGATAAAGAACACTTCACGCAGCAACCAATTCAGTTGAAATAAAGGCCTTGCTAAGGTATGTCTTCTTGTGAAATAGATTTGATAGTTGTTCTAGCACATGTAATATGAATTTTGTGCTTACTGTGTGGCTGCAGCAAGATGCAGACAAGTAAACTACCAGTTGCTGGGATTTAGTGTTGCATTTGACAAAATCACATGGAACACTGAAATCTAAGGAAATTTCTTTTTTTGTTTGAAGAAACATCATTCAATTATCTGTACTCTTTTAAGAAGTATTTTTTTAATAAAACTTGTTGAGGCAAAGGCTGCTTCTTTATGAAGTATATTACACACTGGAGTCAACATAAAAGAAAAGCTGAGGTCCTGAAGGTACTGCTTTAATGGTTTAGCTGTGGTCATCTGGAGCAGTATGTGTGTTTTACACCTGTATATCTAAGATTGAAATATTTGGTCCACCTAAAGTGGAGGACTGTGTTGCTATTTCAAAACAAAACAAAAAACCCTGAAAGCCTTCTGTTTGCTTCAAGACTTTGTGTGCTATGATGATCATTATTAATTAGTAAATTTAGTCCCAACTTGATCATCAAGAACTCCAGCAGCAGTCCCTCTCCAAACTGCTACTTCCTCTTCTTACAGCACAGTTTAAGCACAGGTTTTTCCCATCTCCCATGCAGGTATGTAGTTTCTTTTACTTGATACCATCTCTAACTTCATTTTATTCCTTTGTGTGTTTAGTCCAGGATCTATAAAGAATTTTCTGTTCTGAGACTTGTTCTTAAGCTTTTATGAGGTCAGGCTGGTGGACTGCCTGTTCCCCCCACTTCTCTCATGTTTGTTACTCTTCAGTCACCTGCTATAGCTTCTCACATGGTAGCTTCACCAAATCTTGGTATTCAATCTGTAATAGCCAATACTCATTCTTTCAAAACTTCTGGGCAGGATACTCTGACCATTTTTATTTTTCTCTGTATTTAATGACTGTATTTAATGACATTTTCCATATTGAAGAAGAATGTCTCACTTTTTTAGGTAGCTATAAATGGATTATTCCTGAGCTCTGTTCTTTCCTGGCCACACAGTGGCCTTGCTGACTCATTTTGGTTTTGAGGTATTTATTCAGTTGAAGAATCTTTTGCTTTTCGTGTCAATGAAAAAGTCTAATTCAGCCTGACTTCTGTCAATTTTGATATTCATCTCTATCCTTGAAAATACTACTGTGTTAATCTTTGCTTACTTTCCTGATTTTGGTTTGGGTTAGAGGATTAGGTTTTTCTAGTTAGTCTAAAAATTTGTTTTGTTCTGTTATCCTGGAGCTTTGTCCCACGTGCTTCTTTCCCTTATTGATAACACATGTTCTGGACACCTTTTGTATCTTGGGTAACTTACTATATAAGTGAATCTTTCACCCTATGTAATGTTAGCTGAGACCTTGGCTGACGAATTTTATTCAGGGTTTTGTGCTTTGAGAAAGTCTGTGCCTTCTAGAAAACGTTACAGGAGAATAAGAAAGCTTAAAGGTCTATGAAACACAGCTTCCAAGGAAAACTAGAGTCCTGTTTCCTGTGACTCCCTGAGCTAAAAAGCTTGGCTGTCCCAGGGCTCTGCATAATGCCTCTCAATCTGTATGCTGTAAGTGGAGATATTAGCACAGTGCAACTGTTTAAACCTAACAAACAGACCTGAAAACTGATGGAGGCTCCTCTGTGATTAAGGCTGAACATAAAAGTTTCAAAAAAATTTTGAAATATTTTTTATGTTCAAATGATAATTTTGGCAAAATCACAAACCTGAAATTTTGCTTGCTGTGTGTGTCTCAGTCCATGGGAAGTTCATTTGGCAAGTCAGTCATTGGTGAAAAACTCATAGCAAATTCACGTTAATAAGGCTTATGTATTTATTGCTCTTGAACATGATTCAAGAAATAATTCATGTTTTAAGTGCTTTATTGACTAAGAAAGGATGTACTTAGCTGCTTCTTTTCCCAGCACATATGTGCTTTTCCTCCTTCTCATGCCTCAGTTGTTGTTCTTTAGATGCACAATTCTCCCTCCCTGTTAACCTCTTCCTGTTGCTTATATTAGCTGGTTTCTCACACAGCTTCTCTTTGCTCCTTTGTAGAACACAGTACCACCCATTTCCTTCCTCCCAAAGTGTGTTTTGTATGCAGTCTTCAGAAACAATGGAAGGAGGCAGCACTTCAGTGCTCAAAAAGCTTGAAAGGAGTGTACCCAGGCAGGGCAAATCAGTTCTTTGTCTGCATATACATAGCCCTTTTCTCAATTGTTTCCTGAAGGCTGGTTTGTTCAGGTTTCTGTGTAGTACCCTCTGTGTATCTGTAGTGTACCTCTTACTTTGGTGTACTTGCCATAGTTGTGATCTGATGAACACAGAATGTTTTTTTAACTTGCTGAAATATTTTGTTAGACACAGAGTGTGGCTGAAGACCAGCACAGGGAGTTGTGGGGGACAGGAAACAAGGGGCTTGCCATGGATGATGGTTCTGGCTAGTCTTCGCAGATCCAAACAGTCTTACAAGGTAGAGGTATCTGGTATGTAATTAAAAGGGTCTAGTTTTCCTGACTTTTTAAAATCACATTTCTGCTGCTTTTAATCACATTTGACCAATTCTCTATGAAAACATGTTTATTTCCAAAATAACATCATTAATGACCTGTACAGGACTGAACTACGTCTCCTTTCTGTATTACAACATTTGGTTGGTTGGGACATCTCCAGTCTGGCGCTTGCTCTTCAAGTAGGTGGCTTTTCAGAGTGGTGAGCATAAACACTCTTTTTTGGTGTAGTTTTGTGTTTGTTCTTTTCCATGCTTTTCGTGGGAACTGGCACGACACAGGTTGGGGTTTTTGTACTTGCCTAACTACTGTTTTGAATTTTTTGTTTCAGATTTAGGGCCATTGTGATTTCTGAAATTTGTATGCTTGAACTGAAATCAGGAGTATAAGGTGGTTTTATACTACCTGCAGTGTTAGGCTTTCTTCCTTCCTAAGTTGTAAACTTGTCCTTAATTGTGGTGTTGTCCTGATGATTATGTTCTCATAATTTCAATAGCTTTGGCTGAAATTTCACTTTCTTCCTCTGCATGTTGCTAAAGAAATCATTGCAGCTGAATGCATTTGCTGCCTGCTGATGGGCTGATATTAAGTCCCTTTTTGCATGTGGTGCTAGCTCAAGCATCACCATCTCTTTCTCTTGTTTTGAAGCACATTAGTTCTATATGCACAAGACACACTTGACACTTAAGGTGAGTTTTTCTTGGGCAAACTTTCATTTGCAGAAATTAGTGTCTTTGGCCAGCAAGTAGGACATTTTGTCTTGAGGATGCATCTCAGCATGCAGACAGATGACTATGAATGAAAATGTTGATTTTTCTGTATCCTGAGAAGTCCTAGCTTGTACTTTTAGAACTCTTAGTTCTTCAAGCAATTCACAGGTGCCTGAAAAACTTACAGTTTCTCATGGTAGCTTGTACTGTAATGTTTTGTTTACTGATTATTTTCTTAAAACAATCTTCCTTACTGTCTAATGATACTGGGTGTCCTGACAAGATGTTCCTAAGGGAATAATTTTTGTGGTTGGGAAACTGAATAGCAGATTTACAACTGTTTCTACTGCCAGGGCATGCTTAGTCCTGACTTCCAGTCTTTACAAGTAGAGAACTGTATAACTATCTAGTACGTATTCTGCATTCTCAACACTTCAAACCCTGAAGAAAAATGCTTATTTCTAATCAGTGGAAAACCAATAATGCTATGTTTTTAATAAGATCTCTATAAGCAGAGGTTTTACTCCTTTCTATTAGTTAATCTTCCTTTGATTCTCCCCTTCTGCTCCCTGATATTGCAGCTATATAAGCAATATGTTCAGAACTGAAGCACTGTAGTGCTTCAGTTCTAACATTGATTTATTAAGGTGTAGACCTGTATCATATTTTGTTCTAGTAAGCGATCCCAATGGCTACATGATTTGCTACATATTTTTTCCACAGCAGGAAGTCCCAGTTTAGTTCACTCCAGAGCAATCTGCACTCTGTAGCTGAGAAGGCCCTGCCCTCAGTTCCTATAAGCATTCATGAAGGTTTCCTATTGGCATGGGCCACTACAAAACAGCGTTGTGGTTGAAGCATGAGCTTCTGCAGATTTCTGATGCTCTGAAAGTGTGCATAAATGAAAGGCACATGTAAATATAAGGTGAAGAATGCAAATTGCTGATAGTGGTCATGTCCCCCTTTCATCCAAATGAGCTGTAGTTCAAGTTCCTGTGGCATGATAGGCTGAAGGCTCTCATGTGGGCTGGCCCACTTTCAGAGCCTTGTTGAATCCTTCCTTGTCTTGTGTCCTTGTGGAGACAAGGGCATAAAGCTGACTTAGCTGAGTGGTCAGTGGTGTCCTTTTGATTATTCACCTATGATTGTCAAATAAATTGCTGTTGCTGCTTTTTGGGAGTTTGGGGTTTGTAGGTTAATGGTTTATACATTATTTTACTGCTTTCCTCCTCCCTTCAGCTGTGTATTTTGCAATCTTTGTAAATTTATCCTATAGCAATATTTGTTTCACATTTGAGCTTTCACTGTTTTGTAACAGCAGAATCTGCCTTTCATTCCAGTCCCTCTTTGCTTTTGCCTTTGCTTACTTCATCAAATTTGGGTGCTTAATTTAGACTGGAGACCCTTTGAGAAAGCCAGCATGCCTTTATAAAATAATATCAGTGGGTAATACTTGTTTCCTAGCTATTTTTTTTTCTTTATCAAAGCTTGCTCTGCATTGGCAAGGTTAAAAAGAAAAAGAAAGCTCGTTTCTCTGCAGATTTCTTAAATTATGCATGCACACTTAAACAGTTTTAAAACCACTGCTTGTTCAGTGAAGGTCACCTTCTTTCACCTGAAATATTATTCTATAAATGAAATGTGCTGGGATTTTAGAAACATGGAATTGGCCAGATGCACCAAATCAATACCTTTCATAAATCTGCTAAAAAGACGTACTTACAGAATGCTGCATGTTGATGACATTGCATTTATTTGTGCTACAATGAACTGTGTTCTTCAAAGATGAGAGTTCAGTTAAATTTATTGACCTCTTCATCCAGGAAGAAAAACAGTGATGGGACAACTAAGACTGGTATTGTTATAATGGTCTGGAGAATATGAACAAATGTAATACTTATTTCAATCTTTCCTATTTATTTACCTGTCACAAACAGTGACCTTAGTGCTTTCAACTTTTCATTGCAAAATAGCATGTTTCATTCCAAGGAGAAAAGTGTACAAGGAAGGTAATTAGTCCAAACCACAGAATGGACATCACACTGATCTGACCTTCTCTCAGGAGCCTTTCTAGGTACACTCACATTCTGGCCAAACCACAAGCATGCAGAGCATGGGTAATACATGCAAAAAAATCTTGAATGCACTTAGGTTTGCAAGACAGGGTGGCGGCAGTTCTTTCACTGGTCGTTAGTATTAGAAACATCCACCAGATGAGATTAGTTCTCTTTGGTTTACAGATCTCATTTCTTGTCATGAATCAGTGATAAAAGTAGTCCAAACAATGAACAAAGTACAATTCAGAGAAAAAGGTGTAAAAAAATACTGTGAGAAAAATACTGCTTCAAAATGTGCCGTGGGAATTAATACCTGAAGAAAAAACCTGAAGTTGTGAAATATTGTGTTTTAAAATCAAATTACCTGCATTCATAAAGCTGACTTATGTGTATAGTTTGATAGACTAATTCTGCCTGCTGATCATTGCTTTGAGCTCTTTTTGGGTCTCCTTTTCATCTAAAATGCAGTAAGTAATAATCCATCTATGCCTACGACATGTTTACAGGTGACTAGAGTGCAGGGGCAAACAAGACTCAAGGCAAGCTCAGTATGTTTGGCATGTTTGTTGCCTCCTCTGTAATCTACACCAGAGGTGTTGCCAGGCTCAGAAAGGCCGTTATTGAAACTTGGTGGGACAAATTCCATGACTGGAGTGAGGCTATCGGTGACTGCAAGCTGTTCAGAAGGGGCAGGTGAGGAAGGAGAGGTGGAGGGGTTGCCCTCTACATCAAGAAATAGGTAGAATGTTAAGACCCATCTCTGAAGAATAGCCATGAGCAGATTGAGCATTTATGGATAAGAAATAGAGACCTAGGCAGCAAAGAGAACCTTGTGGTTGGTGCCTACTAAAGGCTGCCTGATCAAGGAGAGCCTATTGACAAAGCTGCCTTAGTCCTGGCATCATGCTTACAGGTTTTTCTCCTGTGGGGAGACTCCAACCACCTTGACTTCTGCTGGAAAAGTAGCATGGAGAGCTGTAGGCTATCCAGGAGTCTCATAGAATGCACCAAAGATAAATTCTTAAGCTAGGCAACGGACAGGCATCCCGGAAGGGAAGAAATATTGGACCTGATGGTCACTAATGCAAATGAGCTAACTGCTGATGTCAAAATTGGAGGCTGCATGGTCTGCAATGATCATGCACTGATGGAGTTTGCAGTTCTGAGGGATATGGCTCAGGCAAAGAGTAAAGTCAGGACCCTGAATTTTAGGAAAGCAAACTTCCAGCTGTTCAAGAAATTAGTCAATAGGACCCTGGGAAATTGCCCTCAGGGTCAAGGAAGCAGAACAGAGCTGGCAGATCTTTAAGGATGCTTTCCGTTGAGCACAAGAGCTCTGAATCCCTACATGTAAAAAATAAGGCAAGGAAGGCAAGAGGTCATCATGGCTGAGTAGAGACATGCTGGACAAACTAAAGGGCAAGAAGGAGATGCACAGACAGTGGAAGCAGGTACAGGTATCTTGGGAATACTATAGGAAAGCTGCCCAGTTTGGTAGGAATGAGGTCCGAAAAGCCAAGGCGTGAATGGAGCTGAACTTGGCAAGGGATGCAAAGAATAATAACAAGGGTTTCTATTAGGTATGTCAGCTGGAAAAGGAAGATCAAAGAAAGTGTATCCCCCCTGACGAGCAAGACTGGGATCAAGTGCACACCCAGTAAGTTTGCAGACACAAAGCTGAACAGTGCGGTTGACATGCCTGAGGGAAGGGATGCCATGCAGAGGGACCTGCATGAGCTGGGAAGTGGGCCCATGTGAACCTCATGAGGTTCAACGAGGCCAAGTACAAGGTCCTGCACCTGGGTTGGGGGTATGCCTGGTATCAGTAAAGGCTAGGGTATTACAGGATTGAGAGCTGCCCTGCAGAGAAGGACTTGGGGGTACTGGTGGATGAAAAGCTGGACATGAACTAGCAATGTGCACTTACAGCCAAGAAGGCCAAACACATCCTGGGCTGCATCAAAAGAAGCGTGGCCAGCAGGTCGAGGCATCTTGCTTATGTGGCCCTAGCTTTTTTGGGGAGAGGTCCGAGATTTCAAAGATCACCTGAGAAATACTATTCTTAGTGAACGATTTACAAGGCAAGGATGAGCGATTAGTTTCTGGGTGTGCCAGAGACCTCATGTGCTGACTGTGTGGTACTGCACTTCTGGGGATAGCTGAAAGGCTTATTTTAGTTTCTCTACTTTTGTAAGTGTTTCATACAATTGCCTAAGAATTCTGAGATGACTTCTTTGCCTTTTTTTTGTGTGTGTGTGTTGTTTTTTTTTTTTCTAAAGGTGCTGCTGCAAAATTCTTCGATTTTAAATTAATATTTTCATAAAGAAAATTGAATTTTCTCCTAAGGTAGGAACAAGGCTAGGATCCATCTGGATTTTTGAAAATGGTATTTTATTCACACATGGTGAGCACTTGTGTGTTAAAGAACATTTACTATAGTGTAAATTTCAGAGATGCTAGAATTGCAGTGGAATTTTTGGTATCGGTTTTCTTTGTTCCTGTTGGGTTGTTTTTTCCTTAAAGTGGTGATCATGAGCCAGCCCTGAGTTCTTGGCAGTGGTTTGCGTGTCCAAGGAGAATGGAAAAGTTGGGAATTCGATGCTCTAAACTGTGTATTCCTACTTAAGCTGTTATAAATAATGAATCCAATGTTAGCATCTTTATTATTCTATTTGGAGTAGTTTGCCTTCAAGCCCAGGTTTTGGAAGCATATGTATCCTGTTTACATTTGGAAATTGTTACTCTGAAGATAGAGTCTGTGACCTGAGACGAGTTAGTGAAATTGCTCTTTATAAGGGTTTAAAAGAACATCTGTCTGTATATCCAAACCTTATTGCATCAAAAATGCATTTCTATCACACGAAAACATAGCTACTAGCTTATAAGTAGTCTCTAGAATTGAGGTCTTTTTTCTAGAACAAAGTACTTGTCTCCCTAAACATATATCAGTTACATTGACTTTCCACTATGGATTCATTAGTATGCCACTGCAAGCCATATGTAGTTTGACCTTTTTGGTCATGGCAGGGAAGTATGTCAAGTGCTGTTGCTGCACTAGTATCAAAAGACAACCTAAAAATGGGACAGCTCAGAAGAACCCCAATTACACGTTTGAGGGATGCTGTCACATTTCAAACAGACAGAAGCTGTATGTGAGTACAGTGGAGCATAGAAAATTCTGGTTATTGAGGACTGTAGAGTAGTATCTTAAACACATTCTTAGGATTATCAAAATTTATGGATTTTCTTCAGTACTGACTAAATGCTTGGGAGAGTGGTTGCCTTCTGCAAAACATGTTGTTAAGAAGCCTGTTTCAAGCTGCTTTATTATAGTATCAGAAGTGGGAAGCAAAAATCTGGGTACTGAAGCTTTTTGGAAGAAACATGCACCAAATGCTGTGAGCCTTGTTTAGGAAAACAAATCATACAAGCTGACAGCAGGTGACTGTTTTCAACTTGATCTATCAGCAACAAGTGTGTCACTGAATTCTTGGCAGTTTCTTGGTGGTCAGCAGGCTATCTTGGATGAAAGCTGGTATGCAGACATTTGGCAAACAGGCCAGTGTTCCCACTAGTTTAGCTCCCAAGCTGGTGTTCCACTTGACTACTTGGACATTGCCTTTAGAAATAAAAATTCGATTTGCAAATACTTTTCAGTAGTAGGAGACACATAGGAACAGTGACCTGTTAAGTATTGCCAATAGCAAGACAAAACCCACTTTGCTCTGGAAGGGACCAACAGCTATGGCTAAACAGGCAACTTCAAAATCTGTCAAAACCCTAAAATAGCTCTGAAGATCTCAAAATCAATTGTAAATGCTGCTCAGCAGCACGGCTTTTGGAGAGCTTAGAGATGAAATAAATTCAGCTCAGGGATTTAAACAAAAACTTTCCTTGTCAAATAATTTAAACTGTTTGCATTTATGCTCATTGCAGAACACAGATCTGCCTCTAAGCTGCTTGACATTTGGAATGGCTTTCTGCAGCTCTGCTCGCCAACTCCTTCTGCATGATGTTTAGCTTTGTCTGTGTGCATGTTCTTGCCTGCTAAGAGTATGTAGCATTTTCAAGGCATAACTTGTCTAAGTTTTCACAGAATCAGTGGGAGAGTATATTCTGAGCTGAGCTCTTCATTTCTGAATGGCAGGGTTGGACTTGCATTTAAGGCCAAACTTGCTAAGGTTCTCAAATGCACAAGAATGTTAACAAGTAGATTAGATTTTGCCCTGCCCACTAATGATACTATGCAAGAACCATGCTTTTTCAATATTGCTGTTCTGTATTAGTTAAAATGGCATGAAAGATAATGTGGCAGGCTACGTAATAAATCACATTGTTCTTACCCATAAGGTATACCTGAAAACCAGATGACTTTTAACGCTTCAGGCCTTTCAAGCCATTTATCCAGTCATTTCAGAGAAGGAAAAGCAACACCAATGCTGAACTCTTTAGAAAATCCACCTAAAATTTTGAGTCGTTAACTATCTATCACAGATCCCTACAGATTCCCTGCTTTTCCTGGGCTCCCAAAGCCACACTGCTCACAACATGTAAGTTGAGAGAATCTAATTTTGTTGTACAGAACAGGGAGGTTGAAGCCTTGCACTAATTGCAAACCAGTACATAGTATCATCAGTGGAGCTATGACCAACTCCTGCATAAGGCTTACATAAGTGGTGAGTCATACAGCCTTACGAAAGAACAGGGAGCAAGGCTTTCATTATGTTGTTTGCCTAATCAGAAATATGAAAATAAAAGAACACAGCACTCAGTGGGTTATGTTTGGCTAACTGTACACTGGAATTTCTGCAGTCGCACCACTGTGATTGAGGCATTTCGTTGTTTGTGGTCCCAGTTTATATTAAACAGAGAGGGGTTTTTTCATAAATCTTTGCCTCTAGGGCAGAGTAAAGGTTCTTTGGGAACCCTAGCTATGTGTTTCCAGACATTAATGTCTGGAAGCAGCACCAGGAGAGTAGAAATGGAGGTATGTGCCTGGGGAGGATACTAGGAGTAAATGAAGAGGCCCAAGAGCAGGGTAGGGTTTGTGAGGATAAGCATGTGAAGAAGCAGTGGAGTGGAAGAAAGCTTTTAGAATGACTGAAAAACAGTCTAGTGATGATTTCTCATATATCACTAGTCTCTTTGCATGTTCTCAGGCAAGTAGTTGGATGGACATCACTTTATCCAGCACTGCTGTTACCCATGAGCTGTAACACCTACAGCCCTTAGAAGACAGCTGGAGAGTTCTGAGGATCAAAGTTGGCTGTAGCTTTATGTGTGCTTTATGTTGCTTTGATTAACTCATGACTGCTTCTCATTTTCCTCCCTCTGTGCTCTGCACCTCATGTGGCAAATTGGATCAACAAGCTTGCCTCTTGGTGAAAAAAAACATAGCAATAATAACTATGGTTTTCTTTTTCTTTTCCCAAGCATGTGGCTACAGTAGCTGAAGGCTGGAATGAGTGACAGGAGGAGGGAGTCTGAAGCTGAAGAGCTGCATGGCTGAATGGGAACTTCAGTCTGGAGTAGCAGAAGGTGAGAAATTCCTGCATCAGAGCTGTTTGAACAATCCAGATTAAACCTCTTATTTCTTCAGATGGCTAATTTGGTAGCCTGTGGAGCTGCAGCCTCTTTGTCACCATCTCATTCCTCAATGGGCCCACACGCTTGCTCAGTGCAAGTACTCCTGTCTAACACAGTATGCCTAAGCAAGAGGATATTTCTACCTGCCCTATAACCTACCTCTCTTTGCTTCCCTGTCTGGAAATGGAACACATGGCTGTGTGGCACAAGTAAAAAAGGTACTGTTGCATGAAGAATTACAAAATGTGCATTTCTGGGTCCTTACTAAGCTTATGCAATGATCAGATTTTTCAGACCTTTCAAGAGTTTAAGTACAAAGAATTACC
>JANHGB010012332.1:0-74913 GCA_026283785.1 Coracopsis vasa | reverse complement strand
TGACTTTCCCCCCCCCCCCCCCTTTCACTTGCCTACTAAGAATAGCCTAATTTATTCATGCTTTTATTTGGCAACAGAAACTAGGCTGACCTGCCTCCCTTTTTATTCACACAGATAAAAGGGCTTTGGCAAAAAGGCAGAGGACACTCTCTGCATTTAAAGGTGTCTAGTGTTGCTCTCCAAAGGAATGACAGAATGGTTACTGCTTCTTTCATTGGTCCTTCTCTGCTCTCTGGCCTTCATCTCTTTTCTCTACAACTTTCTTTGGGGCTGTTCATGCCATAAAACTAGGTTAAATCTGGGGTGGAGGGGAGGGAAGAGAGTAAAAGAAACTCAAGTGCCTTCAGCATCTCGTTCAGAATAGTGTGGCACTGTGCAGCTACAGAGGTCCTATGTGTAACTCACAGTCTTGGAGCTCCAGGAAGAGAGCATGATTTAGAGATTTTGTTGAGAGTGTGTGTGTTTGTTGGGGGCAGGGAAGAAAGGGGGCTGAAAAAGGGCTTGCATTAACCCTTCTTTTATCTTTGTATAACAAGAGCTGCTACTCAGAAAATGTGAGTCATTGAAGAAACACCTTGCATACCAAAACCAATCCATATGAGACAGCCTCACTGTATACGTCCCACTTACGTCCTCAGCTGTGTACTCACAGCAGAGCCCTCCCGAGGAGCACATGCAGCCAAGCCATTAAGCTGAAGACAGATAACAGAAAAGTTAATTGCTAAGGACAAACACAGGGATCTTTCAAGCTGGACAAAACCCCTGTGTAATCAAACAGCTTCAGTGCCTGCTTGTGTGTGCATCCACTTGGGTGAGCAAAGAGCAGGGTTATCTGTTGTTGGATAGGGGTAAGAGGGCTTCTGTCTGGGTAAGTAAAGTTCAGGTGCTCCCTGTTTGATTAGTAAAACCTCAGTCTAAATAATAACTTTTAAAAACCTATCAGAAGTGGTTGGTCATGTGTTTTGGCATTCCTGATGGTGCTGCAGAAAAGCAGTGGCACTGCCTGACTGTTGCACAAGGGAGTGTCTGCACAAGATAGCCACGACCAGTCACCCACAAAGTCAGGTCTTCTCCAGGCTACTAGAGCCTCACCTTCTTCACACATTTCTTTCCATGGTAATTTTAGAAGTGTTTCAGGTGATTTTTTTCCCATAATTACTGCTACATTTAAGGTTCTCTTTTCTCTTGAGTTTAGGTCACTGCATGCAATATATTTGTATAGAAGTTGATACAGAAAGTCACAGAAAAAGGAGACAAAGTAGTTGTCTATGTCTGAAAAAAAACAAACGCTGAAGGTATTTATGTGCAAGACTAGTTTAACAATATATCCTGCACTTTTAAAATCATCCACACCCACCACAAATCAATACTTGTCCTACTGAACGTCTGACTCCTGGTATATAATTCAAATTTATCACTCAAGTGACTGATTTTGTTCCTTCTGCACCTTTTGGACTACCTTATTTTCTCAGCTATGCCAAAATAAATATGAATTCAGCAGATATATTATGGCTCACTCCACTGTAACTGAGAGCAGAATGTGACTTGTCTTCTTCTCAGATGCATTATTAAGGAAACTAGTGGGAGCACAGATTTTCCTGCTATGTTATCACATGATAAGGTCGAGTTGATCTGCAAAGTGAAACCTTTCAGAATTTTATTTGGCAGTTTGCTTTAAAACATCAAGTGGTAAATGGTTTCTGCTCTATTTCAGTTCTCATGAACACAGTTCTTTTACAACTGAACCCTTCAACAGGTTAGCAAACATTGTCTCTCTGCCAAGACATGCCATTTCTTTTTTTGTAGAATACTTCTTTTCTTCACTCCTCTGCCAACCCTTTTCTCCACACACTGCTTTCAGATTGCCAAGACGTGATCGTGTGCTTTAAAGTTGATTTTGGAATTACTTGGCATATCTTCTTAGCTTACATCTATTTTTCTATCTGGAAACACAATAGAAAGCTTTGACTTTGGAGATTTTTTTTTAAGCACCTCTTTTGACAACCTATCAAAGTGCTAGCTACCACTGATTCTGTGTAAAAAACTAAACTATCAGGGTTAATATTCTTTTCCATATACAGTTGAGAGAGGTTGAAACTTCAAAGCTAAAATACAAATTTAACCTCCTTGCAAAGCTCAGGTATTGGCATCTTCTTATCAAGGTGAAAAATGAGATGTAAAGGGGAAGTCTTTTGCAATACCCTAATCCACTCCAGCACTGTCCAAGAGGGATTCCCTAATGCATAGACACCATCTAACCATATAAAATGCACCAGATTGGGCATCCAGAGGGTTGTGTCCTTAAGAAGCTTATTAGTAGAGTTAAAGGCACAATTAGTAGCTGTGGTCATGTCATCTCTCATTTTGTTGCACTGGTGGCAAAATATCGGTCTCACTTCTCTCTCTGATCAAAAGATCTTTCTAAGTCCTCAACTCATTCTGGTAGCTCTGTCCTAAATGCTGTTTCTATTTTTTCCACACACTCTGTGAAGTTTAGCCTCAGTAACCCTGGAGTTCTTTCCCTATCTTCCTACTCCTTACACAGCCAATAATCATATTTGCCATTTTAAGAGTCAACATCTACATCCTGGTAGGAGTTCTTGAATGAACTTCACTGGCCTTCCATTCTCCACATGCCATTCACATAGCTGTCTTTATGTTGGGTTGCTTCTTCAGTGTCTTGAAGTATTCAGATGCAAAAATATCACATGAGCCACCACATGTCTGTTTACAGCCTTCCTTCCATTGCCTTGAGCTCAATATAAAAATATGCTCATTTACATAACCTGTTGTCAGACATGCATACTTAAAGGCTAACCTGGCCACACAGCACAAAATCATGAGCTTGCTTGCCAAGGCTTTCCACTCCTACTCTTTGTAATAGGTTTCAGAAGCATCTACAGAAGTCAAAAATACCTCTTCTGTCACGAGAACACAGGATGACCAAACACAGAACAGCTTAGAGCTGCATAAATGCCATATATTTATAGACCAAAGATCAATAAAATACCTATATTTATATAGCCAGAACTTACAAGATACAACCCAAAACAGAGATATTCTCTTCAATCAGTTCTTGCCATAAACACTGGCACCTAACCTATCCTGTGGAGAAATGACCCTCAAGTAAGGTTTTGTGGGGTGACAGATGCAATCTATCAGTCAGAACGGTTTAGGTTTCCCCATGTAGAGAAGGATCCAGGATTTTGGAGTGAGAAACTGTTTTAGTGCTCTTTCCACCCACTTCCCATGGGCTGTTGTTACAGGTTTGGTGGGATCAGTGAAGGGCTCAATGGGTGACAACAGAACAGTAAAAGCTCTGCAGGTTCAGCAACTCTTCCTAGCAGTAGGGAGTCTATACTTTCTCAAAAATAGTCCAAAACCATCACCCCAGAGTACAATATGAAGAAAACTAAGCTACTCAAAACATGCAAAAAAAAATCTAAGTAAAATGTGACTTTGTTAATTTTTCCCAGAAGAAACATATAAATCACTTGCTACCACCTGTTGTCTTCTGCCAGTTGAAGGACAGTGGATTTTAAATTCAACTCCACAAGTATTTCAAAATTCCTTATTTCATGCCTCAAACATTTAATTGCTTCTGACTGCCTTCAGGAGTTGCACTGGAAGAAAAGCCGTTGTGCAAGGCAGCTGGGAGATCTCAAGCAGTTCCAACTTTTCTGAGTTAATTCTATAGCCTGAAAGCAAGCCAAGATCTTGGATTAACACTAGAAGGGCGAGGATTGTGGCTTCAGAGTTTGTTACAAACAAAAGCACATTGTCAGTGGATAGCATCAAATGGTACTTCAGTGAACCAACCTTGATACCCTGAATACTTGAGTGAAAGTATATCATGACTGCCATTTATTTCAGGGCATCATCAAACTCTGGTGTTGTTGCAAGCCCATAGGGAGTCAGGGCATTTGTAGTTTAGCAAAAAAAGAAATGCACACATGCACCCTTATTCTCCTCCTCTTCCTCATCCCCCTCTTACCCCGCTCCCAAAAAATCCCCAACCAAACCCGAATTCCCACACTACATATAAAACCAAACAAAAAGTTTACCCTGCATAGGTTAGCTTTCAGGACCTTACATGCAGGACCATAATCAGACGCGTAGAAATTTTAGTCAAATTAAGGAATTGTGTTTTATACATTATACATTATGCTTATTTTAGACTGCAAGAATCATTCCCCCAGCCAATTTTTGCTTAAGATGGCAAGTTAGCAGTCTACCTAGTTTTCCCCCTGACTCCCAGAAGTCTTAACAATGTGTAAATTCAATGTGGGTCATATGCAGTTTATTTAACCTCTCCAGGTGTTCTGGGAAAGGACTTTTAGCGTCCTGCTAATCTAATTTCATCTTCTGTCTTCACCTTTCCCTTAAAACCACAGCAGAACTAATAACTTAGCCTCAAAGCAAGTCTTCAAAGCAGCTTGTCAATTTTCCTTAAAGAAAAACTGAATAGATAAAAATTTTTTTTTTTTTTATAAACAACCTGAAATTGGGATCTAAAATGAGCATGGTATTAAATTTCTGTTTTATTTCATGCTCAAAGTGCATGGAGTAATCTTTATGGTAATGAATGAATGATCAGAGATTAGGAGTACATCAGCTGAGGAGTTAAACACAGCTCCCATGAGGACAGGGAAGAAGAAAAGAATAATCAACCTATGAATACAGCCTTTATTACGATAGTAGAGTTCTAGAATATCTAATTTATGATTTGAGTGGAAAGATTTATGCACTATTAGTTCGAGATTTCATTAGACTTATGCACAGTTATGATAAGGATGTGTACATCCTTGGAAGCTTGTCAAAAAGTCTATGAAAATTATGCATACTGAATTCCCCAGGCCACAGACCACATGTCTGACATGATGGCTTCTCAGGCAGACCATGCTCTTCTCCTGGTTTGTCCTTAGAAAGTAAACTCAGCAGGTAGAGCTGTTTTTTTTCTCTGTCTATATAAACCCCAGCACAGTGGGATTCCTATAAATTGGGATTTTAGAGTGTTAGGATAATGCAGATAATAAAATCAAAACAATAACAGCATGAAACAATGCAGGAAACCATATTCAGCACTGTACAACATGTCTAGCTTGCAAGAAACCTGAGCCAACTAAAACCTGCCCTTTGCTTTACAACTTCCCCTGCAACGTCTTGAAAACGCATTATTTTGGAGATGGGAGTGTGACAAAAAAACCCTCTTTTTTTAGTTTGCATTGTGTAGGATGGTTTCCTTTTTTTGAGAATACAGAGAATTTAATCATCTACTTTCAGAGATTGGCCTTCAGGCCAAGAACCCATGGCCTTCAATGTCCAAAATGAAGTCTTGAGACAGAACAAATATTTCTGGGGTAAGTACCAGAACATGCCTTAGAGTTCCCTGCAATTCTGAGGATGCTTCTGTGTGATCTACTTTCTAGGTCAACCCATTTACATTTGGGGGTTCCCAAATCTGAGGAGCCACACCATTTGTTTTATCTTCTAAGACATATGACCCAGTTGCGTGACAGGAGTTGATAGAAGTACCAGGGAGGAGACATAGCAGATACTGCTGTACCTCCATAGATGAATGGTTTTAGCTGCAATTGTTTTTAGCCAAGAGGGAAGGAGCACAGCCTACAGGACGAAGGAGTTTGGAGGAGTCAGCTTGCTCCTGGCTTGACTGGTAGTTAAGTAACACTATACACAGGACATAACTAGTAATCAGGTCATTAATCTCTGCATATAGTTATTTTTAGGAGAAGCCAAACATATTTGGCAAGCCTGATGTCATTTTATGTAAAATAATTGGTGAATAGACAACAAATGAGAATGGAGAATAACATTTCAGCACCAGGAATCAGCAAATGTTTGTGATGCATTGCTCAAAGCCTTGGTGTCCATATCTATATTTAGAGACATGAAAGATTCACTAAACACAGAAAAGATCATTCATGGGATGAATAATTTGGTGATTCCAACATAAACGACTGGTCTTGGCTCCCAGGAGCTACCAGCTTTGTGAGGAGATGTGACTTCTCACCCTTGGGCACGCTTCGTGGGGACCTCCAGCCTCCCCAGCCAGCTCCCAGATTCAAAAGGTGCAAGGGCACAAGGCATGTCCCAGGAGGCATTGAGAAAAAGACCTGGATTTCTATGCAGAGCACTGACTATCATTTTGGATAGGTTTATTTACATCAGATCTACCAAGGAACAGGTAGCTGAATTTTACAAGCACTCTTATCCAGCACAAAATGAAAGAGCAAGCAAGGATGCTGGTAATAGCCAGGCTTTGAGTAACCAAGATATGCCCATTACTTTCCTTTTCAGTAGGAGCTATTTTCCTTATCTGTATCTGTGAGCTGGATCTTGCCATTACACTGGGTCCCACTGTAGTTTGTTTTATTGTGATGGTAAAATCAGCAACAGACCCAAAGGACACCCTGGCACCAGTCACTCAACCCACGGTGGTGTTATAAAGCAACAACCTTCTGCTTTGCTAATGTGCAAGCCTTAAGCAATTTAAGATACTGAGAAAAGAGCAAAAAGCAAAGATAAGAAACAATAGCATACATTAACTTCTGGGTCATTTGATACAACTCTAGTAATTTTCTTGTCTCTGTGTGCCAATTTTAAAACTGAAAAAAAATAAAATCATCATATCTCTTTGTATACATCCCAGGAAACTGTACCAGGTACCTCAAGTTTGTCTCTGCTGACTTCTGTTGATTTCTGCAAGAGGACAAATGAACACATTGAGGAATAGAGCCATAATTCTGCTCCAAAATCTAATGCCAGCTGGAAACAGAGAAATTATGATGTTGGATTTGTCAGTGGGGATGTCAACAGCAGTAGCATGTAAAGGTTTTATGAAATACTCTTTTTGCAGTCCACCAGATCCTGTAAAAGTGCTCAAAGGTTGCCTGTTTGGGTCTAATCTAAATCTCTTTAAATTAGTAGAAGTCTAATAATAGGCTTTAATGATCTCTGGATCAGAACTTTTAATGATAAACATGTCTGGAACAGCAAATTTTACATCCCTTAAAAGTAAATATTTTGATTTAAGCTCCTCTTCTCCACAAAAAAGCTAGGAAATAGGCTGTGACTAGCCTGCCTCTTGGACAGATACCTTTGATTTTCTTTGTGAATTATGAGCAAATAATATAACCAGTAATTTGTAACTGGAGTTAAGCTGAAATCTGGGTACACTGACATTTTACATCTTGGCCATTATTTGAGGAAGAAACTGGTTACAGGCTGGCATACCATTTGCTTGAAGTGTATTTCATGCTGTTGGTTTTGTAGTAACAGTATTTAAGAATCTGCCAGGGAATTAGTAAAAGTAACTATGTTTACTAAGTGTAATGCTAACTAAACAGCTCCAGACAAAGACTCCTATGCTTTACAAACCTTTGCACTCCGCCAGAAGAATGTGGGAAAAGAGTTAATCAATAAAAGACAAAACAGACACATTACCTCATCACAACGAAAACTCCCATAGCCTAAATACTGATCCAAAAAGAGAAAACTGAACCAGTGACTCCAGTGATAGGAGTAAAACTTTGGTACCAGCAAATGCCCCACTCTAGTTAGAGAAATATTTGGCTCCCACTCAAGTAGCAGTCTCTGGTTTTGTCCCACAAAACGAAGATAGAGATAAAAAGCGAACACAAAACTGAATTGTTTTTAAAACAGAGTGTGATAACTCTAGGCCAGACTACGCCTCACAAAATATTTGTAGACAGCTGATTACAGAGAAGCATCTGTCATAATTCTGGTCTCTATGTGCTACCATACCCTAAGGTAGAAATAATACATGTCTATTACTAAAAAGCTGGCAAATCATGTAACTGTATGTCAGTGTATTAGCCACAAAATATGTATGTGGGTATGAAAGAAGAAATTATTTTAAGAAAGAAATAAAAAATTACTTTAAAGCTATGTTATTTTCCTGGAATGAGGCTTTTTTTCTAAATCACACCCTTTTCTAGAAAGCTCAATGTGCACCATAGGGACTTCTCTGAAATCTCTTTGTACCCTTTAACATAGCACAAATGTTAGTCAGCTGTGCAGACAGTGAGGCACAGACACTGCCATTTGAAGTTCAGTTTCCAAGATCACATGTGGTATACTTTGTTCCTGACAGTCATGCCTACTTTGTGCAGCACTGTCAAGATTTGGTCCTTCCTACCATCAAAAGTGTCAGGAGGAATAAAAACAGTCAACAAAAGCTTTCAGCAGGTAGAAACCACTACGCAATAGTGCTCACTTTTTAACTAGAACTGAATTTCTCAAACTTTCTATACACTCAGCACAAATTAGGGTTTGATTCAGGCTTTAGGCAAATGCAAACAACAACCCCAGACTGGACAACTCCATGCACAATGCTCACCTACTTACAGAAGCTTGATCATTTGAGTGTGCTACATCTCGCCTGTCGTTCGCTTCATGCTGCTTTTGGAGCTGTTTTTTCCATTTGTTTGTGTTGAAGGCTGCATTTGTTTTCTTTCCTTGTACTGAAAAAACTGGAGTACTGTTGACAGTAAAATTATTAGACCCTTTACCCTAAAGTTGTCAACCAGTCTTGGCTGTTAACAGATCTAACAATTAGGTAATTAAAAGTATGATTGACAGGCAAACAGCGAAAGAAACCAAACCTGTTATTGCACCCCTTCAGAGCAACAAATAAACCCTCTGTACGTTTTCAGTATTCACTGGCTTCAAGAGGCCTAATTATCCCTGGTTGATGAGTATGTGCATAGCATTCAGAAAGTGTAAGGTTTTCATGTCACTATTTTTTTACTTTTTTTTTTAGCTAGAGACCTTTTTCTCATACGTGTGCATGTTTTGAATATAATGCTAGAATACTGGATGTCACCCTGAGTGCTGGAAATAAGCCAACATATAATAATATCCTATCAGGAATGCTTAGGAAAAATAAATCACTCCAGAACCTTGGAGTCAGTGATACAAGTGCTATTTCCCTGTCAGAAGCAGGCAAGCGCATATGTTTAGTGCTACACTTCAAGGTATGCAGTCAGAGCTGGTCTCCCATACGGGACCAGCCTATATCTGATAGTAACAGAGCTGTCACCATGCATTTCCCATTTTCTGCAGTGTGTGATTCTGCACCCCGCTGTGTATCTCCTTGGTGGCCACTGATTTGATATGACATATTCTGAGAGGCAAAACACCTGGTGATGTATTTAAAATAAAACCAAAATCTTGCTGCTCTTTTCCAATTTAGACATCTAAAGAGAATTCTGCACCGTATGGGATCCTTTAATTTTTTATTCTCTCCTTTTCAGATCACATTCTCTGCCTTTTTCACACACAGACCAGTCAATAAATCTGTGTGCTTCGTTTTTGGTGGGCATCGTTCAAAGGCTGATTTGTTAGGTGTAATTACATTCACAGCAGTTTGAAAGAATTGAGCTAAGCTGCCTGCCCTTCAGCTGCAAGCCTTGGTTTACAGTGCACCCTATTAATATGCAACTGGGCAGACAGATGAAATGCCCTCAACAGGTCTTAGATGTCTTTAGCATCTTAGTCCACTAACTTTGTAAACATTGCTTAGCTCTGGGAGCAGGGACTGCTGTGCTGCACAAGCAATGCTGTTCTGAGGGAACCGGAACTGAGGCTCACAATCCCTCTGAGAGCCCAAAAGCCACCTGAACAGCTCCAGGGACAGACATTTACCTTTTCCTGGGGCTAACAGTCTGAGCTTGCAAAACCGTCTCTTCTGGCCAAGCAGAATTCACCACACACAGCCAGGCTAAGAGAGGAAGGGAGAAAAAAAACACCTCTAAAAAACTATCCCAGCAACCTTGCTCAGCAGGGCCAGGACCTCTGGGTCTTCAGACTAAATGACATCAGAGTAGGTGACTACACATGGGAAGGTTTTTTCTGAACAATAATCAAGACAGATGACAATACAGCTCCACTGCTGTCTATCTCCTCCCACTGTATTTCCTCCTCTTCCTACACACTATCGTATCTCTTTCATGTCCTATTCAAAGCAGCTTTTCAAACCAAGAGACGCAGTTAGAAATGGCTAGCTGGAGGGAGACTGTTCTCTCAAGCAGGATACAAAAACGGAGATGGTGAGGCCTGCTATACAGGAGGTTATTTTTTTTACCCATTATTTTTGCAATCTTAGCCAAACCCGTCACGAGGGATGAGATGCAGAACAACTGTTAATGCAATACCTGCAGTTTCTTAGCTTTGACGCTTCCTAATTCATGAAAAAAAACCCAACCTTGCAGGCTTTCCAGAGTTGTGATAATCTCACCACCAAGGCTGACACACAGACCAAGCAAAATGCAGAGATTGCCACAGAGGAGTAGATTTGCCCACCCTCATTTTCTGATGGATTTGATACATAGGTACCAGAAACCACTCCCACACTCAACCCTTCTCCCCTCTTGTATTTCCCTGCATCTCCACCTTGCTTCAAAAACACCTCTGTGACCCACCACCAACTTGAAAAAATGCATCACCTCTTGCGGGATCTGGACAAGGAGAAAAACATATCGCAGCAAATACTGAGCTGTGCGCAGGTGGTCTGCCAGCAGACACCTCTCATCTTTTGAGACTTGAGACATTCCTGTTGCCTTGTGTCAAACACAGCTGGAAATGGTACAGAACTTACTAAGGATAAGGAAAGGCTGGGTATACAGTCACATCACTGTTCTTTCCTCATGCAGCCAAGTTAATATAAAACAAAAAACAACAAAAAAATACACCTTCCTTGAAGTCTGAGGAGGAAAGTGTGTTTTTTAAGTGTCAAAACTACAAATACATAGAGAAAGTCAAAGGTTAATTACAGGGAATTAGTTAGCCAGAAGCTGTGTGGAAGCAGATTTATATCTGTAGAGCAGAGAGAATGGCTTAGTTATCAGGGCAGGGTTTGGCCTAAGGGGAATTAAAAACAAAAAATACCCCCTAAAGATCAAGTCTCTGGCTCTCTGTAAGATTTAAGGATGAGAAAATTTCCTAAGTAACAAGCTATTTTTATGCCATCTATTTTAAACCTCTCTATTCATGAGATGATTCTTCTTTTATTCATCCTCCTTCAATCTAATATACAGACCATACTTGCTGAGCTACTACATTTTAAGACCATGCAAACTGTAAATATTGGTTTGTATTAAAGACAGGTCTGAGTCACAGGATTTAGCATTTGAATCCAGACTCAAACTTTTCGAGGTTCATAGGTGCTTTGATTCAGGCCTGCTCAAAGGCCTTAATTCTGCAAGATGCAAAACACTTTCAGCTTCCACTGAAGTCCAAGGCAGTTGAAAGCCCTCTGTACTTTGGAGGGCTGGGCACATAATTTAAAAATCTCTGTTTAAAAAAATCCCCACCACACAACGCTCTCTTCAATGATCTATTATTTAAGGGGCATGAATTTAATTACTTACTGTAACTAAGCTCAAGCAAGTTAGTCTTCTCACTTGGAAGGATACCAAATTTCCACGTCTGCATATAGGCACAATCACATACAGTGTGACCTTAACAAGATTTATGGCGTGGTTTATTAATTCTCTAAATTGGCTCCATAAATCTACACTAGCCCTCTCTATTTAGCTGAGTAAACGGTCTTTGATCTCTGCAGAAAGAAGAAACATACAAATCAGATTTCTTTCATAAAGGTACTGGGCCAAACTCTGCCCTCAGAGGTATGGCTAGCAGCTCCTCATTCCTCTCTTCGTGGCAGGAATGCACAGCAGTTTGGACTGCCGTGTGCAACGTCCTCAGTTGAAACAATTTGGATTTCTAGGTGATAAGCATTTTATCTGTGCAGTGCTGCTCATTTTGCAGTAATTAGTAAGTCCTGGGGAATTTGGAAGATTTTTTCACATGGCGAAAAAGTGAACTTTGCTTCATTTTGTTTACAGAAAACTGTTACAAGGTAACACTCCCTACAATTATTTCACTTACATTAGAGCAACACTGTCATTTTAACAAAGAAAATTTTATTCAATATCTAGACTGTAGGTTTAAGCAATGGTCTGGCTTCTCATGCTCCACAGTAGCTCTCTGGACTTGCACAGCTCTGTGCTGTGATACTCTACAACATGTCATCTCACAGGGAGCTTTCACACAGGAGTTTTTCTTCTTACCTATAAAAAGCTATACTGGGACTAGATGTGGCTTCATTCTGGCAGATTGCTAAAGCAGTTAATGTTGCTGCTGCCACCTTTTAAAGCAAGACCAAAACTAGCAGTTCCACTAAGCTTCTAGAAAATTTCCATAACAGCAGAATTCAATAATTTTTTTAGAGCATGTGATATACAGTGAACTCAAGAAACACGTATCACCAGGATTCTCAAGTCTGTTTCATGTTGGTCAGGAAAATGGGGGAAAATTTAGAGTATATGTTACTTCCATTTGCATTTTGAAATTTTACATCAGCAGTCAAATTAAGCCATGATGTGTTATTAAATAACAATGTGTTTGCAAATTCATAAAACCTGAAAATTATTCCACTTAGTTAAAATCAGAATTTGACACATCTTTTGCATTTATACCACATTGAACTTAGAAAGCAGCAGCATATTTGCTACCATGTCTGGGGAAAACTGAACAAATGCTATGGGTCTTCAGTTCAGACTTGTCCTCTTCATGTTTTTAACCTCTTCATAAAATTCAGATTTGAGGTTTGGTTAGTTTCATTTTCAGTCTCAGTCCAAAAGCATTTTCAAATACAAACTGAATTACCCCATAGGCTTATGAGTCAATTAGCGTAATTCTTTCCTATAATTTCTAGCTTAACTTTGAGATATAACAGTTCAGCCTTTTGTGTTGAAAACACAAAGCACAAAGAAGCCAACCAGGCTTACCTCTTTTTTTAGTTATCAAGGGGGCAAGTGGATTCTTATCAAACTGGATGTGAAGAATTAATTGTAACAGCTGTCTTATTCTTTAATCTTTTTTTTGTAACTTCTTTAATTTCTGCAGTCTAACACAGTACACAAGAGACAGTGTTTGCCTCCCTGGCTGTGCACCTTCAACAGGTGGAATTTTTTACAGACACTATCTGGAACCAGAAGACTGAAGACAAAATATGGGGGGCAGTATTGCCCAAGCCTCCATCAAGTATGCTGAAAACAGGGTAGATGAACAAGCAAGGAATAGATTTAAAAAAACACCGAAAAAAAAAATAAATCAGTTACACTAGAAGGCGGCTTATCTCTGGTTGGTCCCATATATAGTGCTTCTGGTGACTCCTGAGCAAGAATTCGTAAGCTTTAAATGGACTCTTAAAGTTTACTGAAAAAAGAGAAGAGTACAACATGTCTCTGTCATGGTGAGAGTCGGATCTGAAGACTTTTCCAGGCTATAAAAGGTTAAGTGAGGGCACAAAATATACTGCAGGCAATGCTTTACCAATCTCCGGAGTTTGGATGCATTGTACTGAAGCTGCAGAAGCTACTTGAGTGCTGGAGGAAAAAAAATTTTGATAGATACATACAAGCTAGCTCCTAACATCTGTACTGGAGCCAAAGGCCCAGGATCTGTTGTATAGATGGATAACGATTCCCTCTTTGTCTTATTCATTTAAAAAAAAAAAAAAAGCACTCCAGAAGAATTCCTGATACCATGATAACATGTTCTTTTCTTTGTTTGATCATCGCCTTATCTACAGCTGAAATCATCCTTGTTTTTCTGCCCTGGACTCACTCCAAGGAAACCACTTCTTTCTTCAAAGGTAGTGCTCCAACTTGAACACAATATGCAGCTGAGGCTGCATTAACACAAAAGGCAGTAAAAAGTGTCCTCCATATATTTATGTTGTATACTGGTTAAAGTCAATATTACTCTCTTCTAAAACAACAAGAAGCAGCACATATTTCTTTTGAGACTACTCCACATACCATGATTTCTAAAGTCTCTGCATCAGAGACAGTTCCTTTCACTAGAGGCATTCCAAATCCAAAATGCAGCTTTACTCTCTATAAATGAAATTTGCCATATCTGTTATTTTTTTTCCTGTGTGCATTATAGTTGTTTCCCCATCTACATTTTCCTTTTCATCTATTGACAGTAAATTTCATCTGCCACTCTAGCATGCTGTCACTCACTCCTGTGAGATCCTTCTGCATCTCTATGCCTAAGTTTGATTTCATTACCCAGAATAACTTTATACCACCAAATGCTCTCATTATTCAATCTAATATCTAAGTTCATTTATGAATATGTTGAACAGCATAGATACCAGCTGGATACTACTAAGTTCCCTCTATCATGCAAGCTGACCATTTATTCCCACTTTTTTTTTTTTTTTTCCCACGTCTTTTAACTAATTATTAACCCCTAAAAGGATTCTCTCTCTTGTTTTATGATAGCTGTTTCTTTCTTACCAGGTGTCTGCTGGAAATACAATACAGCAGAGAGGAAACATAATCCAAGGGGAAATGATCAGCAACCTGCTACACCATTTAGACACACACAAGTCTACAGGGCTGGATGGGACTGATCCAAAGGTAGTGAGAGAGCTGGTGGAAGTGCTCACTGAGACACTTTCAATCATTTATCAGCAGTTCTGGCTAACTGGGGAGGTCCCAGTTGACTGGAAGTTACCAAACTTGATGCCCATCTACAAGAAGGTCTGGAAGGAGGATGTGGAGAACTACAGGTCTGTCAGTCTGACCTTAGTGCAAGGAAAGGTTATGGAGCAGATTCCCTTGAGTGCTATCACATGGAAGAACATCATTCAGGTCCACCAAGGGATCAGGCCCAGTCAACATGGGTTTATGAGAGGCAGGTCCTGATTGACTAACCTGATTACCTTGTATAACAAGATGACCCACTTAGTGCATGAGGGAAAAGCTGTGGATGTTGTTTACCTAGAATTTAGTAAAGCCTTTGACACCATTTCTCACAGCATTCTCCTGGAGAAACTGGCTGCTTGTGGCTTGGATTGACGTACTCTTTGATGGTTAAAAAACTGGCTTAGCCCGAAGACTGGTAGTGAATGGAGTTAAATACAGGTGGCAGCTGGTCACAAATGGTGCTCCCCAGGGCTCAGTACTGGAGCCAGTCCTGTTCAGTATCGTTATCAATGATCTGGACGAGAGGATTGAGTGCACTGTCACTACGCTTGCAGATTATACCAAGCTGGGCAGGAGTGTTGATCTGCTTGAAGGTAGGAAGGCTGTACAGAAGGATCTGGACAGGCTGAATCTGTGGGATGAGGCTAGTTGCATGAGGTTGGCTTTCAATGAGGCTCAGGGCTGAATCTTGCACTTGGATCATGACAATCCGATGCAACACTCTAGGCTTGGGATAGAGTGGCTGGAAAGCTGCCTGTCAGAAAAGGACCTGGGGATGTTGGTCCAACAGCTGGCTGAATGTGAGCCAGCTTGTGCCCAGGTGGACAAGAAGGCCAAATAGCATTCTGGCTTGTATCAGAAATAACATGGCCAGAAACACTAGGGAAGTGATCGCCCTGATGTACTCAGCACTCAACACTACAGCTGCACCTTGAATACTTTGTTCAGTTTTGGTCCCCTAACTACAAGAAAGACCTGGAGGTGCTGGAGCATGTCCAAAGAAGGCCAACAAAGCTGGTGAAGGGTGTAGAGCACGTGAGGAGCAGCTGAGGGATCTGGGGCTGCTTAGCCTGAAGAGAAGGAGGCTCAGGAGAGACCTCACTCTCTACAAGTACCTGAAAGAAGGTTGCAGCAAGGTGGGGGCCAGTCTCTTCTCCCAAGTAGCAAGCAATAAAACAAAAGGAGTTTGTTGCCTCAATTTGCACCAGGAGAGGTTCATATCAGATATTAGGAAAACTTTCTTCACTGAAAGGGTTGTCAAGCATTGGAGCAGGCTGCCCAGGGAGGTGGTTGAGTCACCATCCTTTGAGGCATTTAAAACACTTGCAGACGTGTCACTCAAGGACATGGTCTAATCGTGATCTTAGCAGCATTAGGTTAACGGTTGGATTCAATGATTTTAAAGGTCTTTTCCAACCTAAATGATTCTATGATTCTATGAAAAGCCATCAATCAGAAATTGTTTGGAAACTTTCTGGAAATTCAAAATACCCCTCCTATTGGCTCCATTGCAGAGGTTTTCATTTGTCTGTATCTAATTCCTTTAAAAAATTCTCCGACAGATCTGTGAGATAATATCCCTCTATGAATGCCACTCTGGCTTTTCACAATAAATTATATTTATCCATAGTTTTCCTTTATTTTTAGCATAGGTTCTGTTTGATACAGAGGTCAGAGTCACTCCTGCCCAGATATTCAACATTTGCCTTTTATTTTCTTGGGGCAAGGAGGAGGGGGTCCTTTATTACCATGTTACTGAATCACATTCCATTTTTGATCCCTGAGTACAACACTTTTCTGTAAAACTGCTGTCTAGCTATATTCCCCATACTGTATTTCGGTAGATTCTTGTTACACCTCTGCCTGAGGTTGTTCACTGTTTGGGATCTGACAAGACAAGGAGCAAATTTAGCTGAAAAACCTTCTTCCAAAGTGAACCCTTTTACCCACCCGATCCCTTCCCAACCCGTTGCTAGGGACACCTGGTAATGGAAATAGGAACATCCTTATTTATCAGTCCCCTCTGGCAATTAGTTGGGTCTGCTCTCTTTCTGGTATGCTGTGTAGGAACAAGCTGTATATTTGTGTTGCATGAAGATAGTTTAGGCATATCGACGTTTTTGCATTGATGAGACATGGGAAAGGCGATGGGCGCCTGTTTGTATGTCTGAGCACTGTGTGAGTTTTTGCTGGGTGACTAAAACACAAAACGTGTTATGGTGTGATAGATTATTTGAAGAATGTACAGCAATGAAAACCACAAGAGGGAAGAGGCAAAAAATTACTTGATTCTAATACTCAGCAGTACGCAGAAGGTTTAGGAAGAAGACAATCAAAATGCAATTTCAGACCCTGCTTCAAATCCCATTGAGGACAATGAAAATTCTCATTTGGCTTCAACGGGTTCTGAACTGGATCATTAGTAACTGTCATTCTGAGATTGCACTTAAACATCAATGTGTTTTAAATTTAACCAAAAAATTCAGACAAATAAGGCATTATGTGAATTGTAGAATTTGATTAATATATGGAAAAATCAATTTACTGGGTCCAATCCCACTTCCCTTGGAGTCAGTGAGAGCTTTGACATTGATTTCAGCTGTAGAAAAACCTTCTTGCTTCCTAGAGGGAGATTTCCATGTGAATCTCCAACAAGGAAATGCTCACTCATGAGCCTCACGATCTAATCCATGGCAGCTTTAGCAGAACACAAGGATGTCTCTAGAGAGTAGGATGAAGTCAGATCAGAACTGTAAGATGAACCAAGGCCATGTAAAGCCTTGCTTAAGTCAACAAAAGGATATTAAAGTTGAGATTTTGCCACAGCCTTTCTGTTGCAGTGGGAACTTGTGATGAAAAGAGGGTTGAGAGAGAACTGAAGCACAGAGACCCAGTGATGCAGGATTACATAATGATCCAGCCTGCTAATCACAAAAGCATGAATAAGCATTTCAGCCTACATTTCATGGGCAAGCATCTAAACTTGGTGATGCTTCCTGGTTATCTGGAAGGATGTTTTATTCTCCTTTCTCTTTCTCCCCCCATTTCTTTTACTTTTGTAATTTTTATTTTTTTTAAGACTTTCATACAGCCTAAGGTGAGAGGAAATAAACATAGCCCCCCTGCAGACAAACCACAGCAGTCAGGGTAATGATTGCAAAGGATCATCAGTCTTCAAGACATGACCTGAGCATCAATGATGGCTAAAGGGGCATTTTAAATCTGTTCCTTCCTTCCTTCCCACTCTAGTTTGTCACTGCAGAAATGCAGGGTAAAAGGCAGGTAAGCAGCGATGGTGTTTCTGATGCTTAGACAAGATATAAGATAAAATGTACAGGTCAGTTCTGTTGGGTTAAACCCAAAGGAAAAAGAGAAAAGAATCCCTGAGAAAAGGATTAAGCAGGAATCCTCCAAATCCCTGCCTTGATTTGCTTGTTCCTAGAAACAAAAAGAAACCAACTGAGCTTTCAATTGCCTTTCCCAGACGGGAGATAGGGACTTTCCAAATTCTTCATCTGTCATCAGGCAGGGATGGAAAACCCTTGTCATCATCCCAAGGAAAAGAAGAAAGTAAACATTTGTCAGGGAGATGCTCTGTATCTCATTTGTTAAGCACTTGAAGTGCAAACTATTATAGGTCAGGCCCTGCTATATGTTATTTGTTGTCCCATTATAGAATTACCATAAGTTAATATTTCAAAGATTTTGTTTACAGACAAACCGTAACCAGGTTACATAAACTCCCAAACCAGGGTTAGCATACTTATTTAATAAACTTTGATGATACGTATTTTTTATTCCTGAAGGACAGCAGTGAAGAAAACTGGCAAGGGTTGAGAGTATACAGAATGTTATATGAAGATCTACATGGCAATTTAAATGGATGATTACAAAACCATTTATCTGTTATTTTCAGAAACTGCTGTAATCAAACAAATTACATATATCTGTCCCATGAGAGCACTGACATAATTCTTCAAGTTTTGAGATCACTGGGATCCTACAAGACCTTACCAGTACCATGACATGGGTGCTGCTCAAAAAGGTTTTAATATGTTATGGGGAAAAGAAATTAATTCATCTGTGGGAGATGAGAAGGTGACCAGCTCAGCAGGAAAAAACAAATTTAGTGCACAACTGGAGAGGCACAGATTTCAAACTCTTTCTGCCCCAACTGAGTAATTTAAAGTACGTTTCAAGAAGCAAGATAAGTAGAAGGGAATCCTTCCCAAATATGACCAGTGCCTGGTTGCTGTTTTGCAATAGAGTTATACGGAATATCTAGAGAACACTTAGGGAACACATTGGGCACTTGACCGTAACATAGAGCCACTCCTAAGGACTGAGGGATATCAAGAGACCTTGGCAGGGAGTAAGCATCAGTGCCACAAAGCTGGAAACCAAGATCCAGGCACCTTTGCTACTCATGAATCTACATATAAGATGCATTCACAGTGAACCAATTTACCCTGCTCATGCATAACTGAAGCCTATGGGAAAACAGAAATCTCCCTAGACATCTCATCTGTAATGTTCTGTTGGCCTTGCAAGAAGGATTAAATAACTGTTAAATAGGACAGCAGGTTGAACATACCTTTCCATTATGAAACATCTTTGCATTGGGTATATTCTTCAGAATCATGAAGAAGAAAAGGAGGTTTTCTGAGGCTTTGCTTATTCTCCAGGAAACTGGAAGTAAGGGGAAGTAATGACAAACCAAACCAACCAAAAAAAATACACACACCCCACCCCCTAAAAAACCCCAAACAACAACTACAACAACCAAAACCCCCCAAACTGAACATTCCTTTTTCACCACAATAAGATTCTCTCAGAAATTAAAGAAAAAAAGGGTCTTTGGCATTGGGGTTATATTGATGAGTTTTTCTCAGACTGCATATACATTTATTAAACCATACTTGGATTTTTCAGTGCACAATTTACTTGGCAAGTAATGCTTTCAAAATACATGGACAACTGAAATTATTGTACAAGGCTCTTTCAGAGAGGCTAAAATGCTTCACTGCATCTAAAAATATACAATGACAGCACAGTAATCTGAGACACAGTTGCCACAGGTACCAGAAATACCTGCAAAGGGAAGATTTCAAGCATGAAATATGCTAAACGCCATTTTCTACTTAAATGACTGCAAAAAGGCTGTGATATATGGTAATTTATTGTAAGTTCTCCAGCATCATCATGTGTGAGCACCTCTCAGTCTTTCGTGTCCTAATCTTAGAAATTCACCTGAGGTAAGGTCATATTCCTATTTCTGCTCCGGCAACAATTAGTGTTGAAAGGATGAAAACCCAGGAACAAGAAAAAGTCCTGGATTCAGAAAGGCAACTAATTTCCTGACTGCCATTGTGTCACCTTCTTTCCAGTCTTTTATATATCTTGACATCTATGTCTTGCTCAAGATCACCTTCAAATCAACTTTTCCTTTCATGAACTGAAGATGCCAATATGGAGGTATAAAAGGATGTGGATAGACCTCAAAAGAATAAAACAAAATACTCTTACAGAAACACTAAATCATAGAATCACAGGACCATAGAATGGTTTGGATTGAAAGGGATCTTAGATCATCTAGTTCCAATCCCCACCACTACAAGTAGGGACACCTTCCACTAGACCAGGTTCCTCAAAGCCCTGTTCAACCTGGCCTTGAACACTTCAAGGGATGGGGCAGCCATGACTTCTCTGGGCAACCTGTTCCAGTGCCTCACCACCCTCACAGAACTTCTTCCTTATATGTAATATAAATTTACCCTCTTCCAGTTTAAAAGCCATTACACCTTGTCTTATCATAATTAAGGAACAGTTAATAACTTCAGAAAGTTGTAAATAAAATTAGTAGATTACTGGAGAGAGGTTACTGTGCCTTCCAAACAGTAAGGTTGTTCTTATAGTTTATGTAACCAGATAGATGTCTCGGAATTCTCACTTTACCACAAAACTCAGTCAAGCAGTGCAAGAAAACTCAGAAGGACACCCATATATTCTCTGGGAAAATGCAGCTAAATCTTAGCAGCAGCTCCATTTAAGCTGCTGACTCTACAGGCAGAATCAGGCACTAAAAAACTCTCTATCTTGACGTGATTTTTAAGTCTGGTGTGACCAGTGAAGCAGTCTGCGTTTTGTGCCTTACTATTTGTTATATGAGCATATCACTCTATCCCAAATGAGAAAAAAATAGAGGCACAGCCCCTACATACACAACAGCAAGGAGCTTTCTACTTCCCCCTGCCTAGAAATCACACAGCAGAACAGTAACACAGGAGAAAGTTGCATCTCCCACGAACACTGCTGTTCCCCAGCAACAAATAATTTACAGTCAGTGATCCACTGAAAGTAGATCTTAATTAAGTGCAATATAGTTGCACTTATTGATCTGTAGATGTATTTGATCTGTACAGATAAAATCCTTATTGATCTGTAGACATAACCTTTTTGCAAGGGGCTTACTCTAAATCAAATATACATTAGATGCTTAGAACTTCTCTTTTAGATTGGTGTGTGCTCTCCTGGCTTCAGAAACCTGCTGCTAAAGATATTCAACTAGAGAGGTTATCCAAATTTATAAATAATGTAGCTGGGGCAACTCTTTTCCCAACGAATGCATGCTAAGCAGACTTGCAAAGCCTGACATGGTGAGAAAGGGGTCCTTCAGGTCACATAGGTTATAACAAAAGGATTTAGGAAAGTCTTCAGGTTTCATTGCAACCTAAAACATATTGTCCTACATCCCACAGCTTGTGTTAGTCACACATCTCCGGTGCAGAAGCATCCATCAGGCCAAGGCTGCAGCGCATATAATGACCAAGTTCATAGAGGCTGTCCAGAGTTTCTTTCAAATAGCTCCAAAGTCAACACAGCCAGCTGACTAGTTGTTATGGGCGGTTGTTCTACCTTAACTTTCACAGAAATAAAAAAGGAAAAAAATTAAATTTGTTGTGGGAATTTTAGAACTAATGAAATGTAATCATATTAAAAGGAAGAGCGTATCATGCATATGGCAATTAACTCCTTCAGAAAGGCAAGTTCTAATTTTCTGCTCCTCCTGAAAATCTTTATTGTAAAGTGTCCTGTGTGCAAATACCTATCCAGGAAATATAAGAATAGAATTAGAAATAGTTTGCTAGTGCTACAAGAACTACTAATATTTTCTAGAAATTCTTTTTTTTTATATTTAGGCTTAATAGAAGGTTTTATACCTCAGGAAACTTTATTTCAAAGTAACATGTTTCATTGCATTCAAGGGGTTTTATGAACATGAAACAAATCCAAATGTATCAAAAAATTATTAAATCTTTATTCAGTGAGGATATCCTATTATATAAAATATTTCTCTAACAAGAAATTCAGCATAAAATAGGGAACTTCTTGTTTATTCCATTAAATTGTGAGATTTATTTCCCTTAAAGGATTAAATTACTTCCTGTTCACTGATCCGTTCCAGTGTATTTGCAGAAGCTGATGTCACCTGGACGTTTGTACAAATTTACTTTTCAGCTTAGTGAAGTTGCTCATTATAAATAGTTTAAAGCAAATTTTAAATAAGCTGTTCATTACCACTGCTAACATCAAGAGTAATGAAGAGAGCAAGAAGGACACCAAGCAAAAAAAGCACCACCAAAAAGACCCACTTAACAGTTCTGGTTTCCTTGCCAAATACTGTCTGCAGCAGCACAATTCAAATGTTTAAATTATGTCAACAATTAGACAGGTCTATTGCAATTAAGATATTTCAGCTAGTCCTAAAAGTTTGACCAATTTCCAGTGGGAAACATTTATTTTGTTGAATTTGATGTACTTTGTTTTTTGTAGGCAAGAGGGATGGGTTAGGAAATGTTTACTATGCCTCAGTATTGAGGAGCTAAAGAGCCCACATTTCTCTCTGATTTTTGTGACTGCTGCAGTACTGCTCATTCACAATTCTTTTCCCAAAGACCTACTTCACAGAACTTACAATAGAAAATCCATTATATATGCTGATAAGTTTACCAGCACATCAAAGTCAGTAAAATCACAAGAACTAAAAATCTAAGTGTCCTACAACTTTCATATTTGTGGCTCTGTACCTGCATTCCAGATGCACATGGTCCATGTCCCTGGGGCCTCATGTAGGAGAGCAGTTCCACACCAGTCCTCGCTACAGAGCCCTCAGTGTGCAGGACTGCAGTGCCTTCTCTTAAAGGACTTCCACAGCTCATCTGTGCTGATGAGCAGTTTTATTTAACTTGAAAGTATAACACCAGTGCCCACTGTAGCACAGTGCATTTCTCTCTGGTTACGTTAGTGGCTACGGAAAGTGTCAAGATAATAAAAAGCCACTATATGTCTATTGTTAAACTACCACTTTAATTAACATTTTTCTTTCCTGCACATTGTCCCTTTGGGCAGAAATTCTGGGCTTGCATTTTCCACAAAAGACAGGTTCATTTTAAAATACCTTAAAAGAGAACAAAATGTCAATAACCTGACCCAGAAACAATACTCCACTTTTTTTTCTTACTATATAACACAGTTTAAAAGTCTTCTGCAAATGTTTGCCAAAATTTCATCATGATATTAGGATTAATTACTTTATAAAATGAAGTAATGGTAAATAAGGCACATTAGTAACTTTTTATTTGCTCTCCCTGATGAATGTTGTAGAAAAAATCTAAAGAAACAGATGTATATTTTTCACAGTGAAGTACAGTCCAAGCTTGCCTATGTTGTCCACGCCAGTTGTGAAGGAATCCAACAAAGTTGAGTGGCATAGGTCAAAAAATTCTCTTATATTTTATAAAACCAAATGAAGTCACCAGAGCGGTGCCATTAAAAGCAACCAAGACATGGAGTCATTTAAACGGTTTCCCCTAGATGGCTAGGTTAAGCTCTGTTAAAATTAATCCTTTTTCATGCTGGCAGATGTAACAAAGAAAACCTTTTTGTACAGAGTGCAAAGAGGGTATTTTACCCTCTCAAAAGAAAGCTGCTTGATATTTCCATGGAGAAAACAGCACAAGTGATTAACAATTTAGATTTCCCATTTCTAAGCTTTGTTTATATAAATATATGGGGGATCATTTCTGAATCTGTAAGAGGATTTTCTACAGTCTAATGTAAAGAACTTTAAACTGCCATAAATGAGATGTTAAAAAAAAAAAAATAAACAGATTGCCTTGATAAATGCCAGTTATTGCAGACTGAGCTCCACTGTAGTAACACACTAAGTAGCTGACATTTAAAAGAAACCTGAACACAGTGCTAGCTCCCAGGGTAGTTTTTTTCTTCTCTAAAATAATCTCAAGTCTGTGTATGGCACCCACAAGAGAGGATCTCTTAGCGTTCCTCAGCCTTTCCTGACTGACAGTTATGACCTACTTCAGGACATCCTTTTACACACACCCTGGTAGCAAATGAGCATCTTCTTGAGTTAGGTCTAGCAATGGGCATGGAACGGAAGAGATTCCAGAGATCAGGCCTTTGACATGGAAAGCAACATCAGCTTCACTGTCTTCCACTTCCCTGCTGACTTTCATCTCTTTCCTGAACAGGATGAATCCTTCCTCAGAAGATTTCCCAACATTTTCTTTCCCTAACAGTGATTTCCATGAAGGACTGACACACCTTCCTTAGAAAAGTAGCACTGGGGGGTTTCCTAATACAGAAACAGCTAAAAATAACAAGCAAAAATATGTTTCCATCCTCATGTTGCTTTCCTCTTTCCTGGGGCTTTCCTTTCAGCACAGAAGAGAGGATCAATATGCTTCGTCCTCCAGCTTTCCCCTTGTGGGAGCTGCTGCATTGACCTGCTTCTTGCCTGCTCTTCACAGGTCTCAGTGACAGCTCTCCAGCCAGTTTCAGAGACAGGATCGCAGTTTCTGGCTGTCAAAAGGGCTGCCCCCATTTACAGAGGAGGTAGCCTTGGTGCTGCTTTCTTGGTTGACTGCAAGGTTGAGGCGGGGAGGTTTAACCTTTTTTTTTTCTTTTTCTGAATGAACAAATCCCTCCCTTCCACTACTCCGCTTCCTTACTGGTTTGCAAACCTTGAACAGCTTCAACCACGCCTGCTAAGTTCCGAATGTATAATACATGTTAGTACATAATTTACATAACTGACCGCTCTCTCATTTCTGGCAGAGATGCATAAACCATATTTCTTACTTGATGATGAGTACGCTTGTTAATATAATTTCTGACTGGCCCAAAGCAGTCAAGTCAAAGAAGGGGCAATAGAACGTTTAAGAACAGAAGCAACAGCCAGGTTCAGGACCCAGAAAGCCTCAGTGTGTGCTATAGGATAACTAAGCATTAATTCTGTTTACCTCTTTCCATGCTGAAAGCCATGTGCGGAAGCACAGGGCAAGACAAGCCTACAAAGCCACCTTTCACTCCCATGTCCTCACCATGTCACATCTTCTGCAGCAGTTATGCAAGGTATGCAGGAAGACTTCTTCATGATATAAGCAGAAAAAGATTAGCTTCTAACTTCCACCTCTACAGCTGACTGGTGATATTCTGCATACTGATCACCTATAGAGGGTCCATGCTGGAAATGGTCTTAACTTCTGCAAACTATAATGAAAGAAAATGAACCTCACACTGCACAGACCATGGGACACGTCAGTGCACCTGAGAGAGTCAGGACTATCATCCCACAAAACCAGCAAATTTAGATAACCAAAATGTCTCTGTTTTGTTCTTATCTATTGAGTTCAGAACTAACAGGTATAAAACTTTGAATTTTGATTTTTTTTTTAATTCCTAGACCTTGGGAAATTTACCCTTTGCACAGAGATAGAGAACGAATAAAGCTGGAAGGAAACAACACATTTTTACAGCTGACTGAGACTCAGAACATTGGGTTAAGACTGTCCAGAATGCACTCACTGCTACATCATTTTGACAGTACAGCGATGTCTCAGCAGGTTGTAGTGCAACTCCTCAGTATTTCTAAGTGCACTGGGCCCCTAGGATCACTCTCTGGCAAGAGATGTCAGGATTGTTATTACAAAGTTGTTTACATTTAATTAAAATGGTCAACTTATCTGAGTTTCCATAAGGTTAACAAACCCAACAAATTTCTAAGAGGGATTATATGTATAACATATATGTTCCAGTAACTTTCTTCTGTTTCTGCTAGATTTCTATAAAATATTTAAGCTTATTAAATACTCAATGCACACTTAATGATCTAAACATTTATTTTAGAATGAGCTTTTTGAGTTTGAGAAATCTATCTTTAAATAGTTAAATTCAAAAGTAAACTCGGCATAGGTACAATTTAGCTAGAGGAGCTTGTAAAAATATGATGACTTTTCATGCAGTCTGATGAGACTAGAAAGGCTCTGCAGTCTTTAGAGGTGTAATCTCTTCAATAGCTTCAGGTTTTTGAATCCTGCACTTCTACTGCCTAGAGGTGCACTTGTTTGTAATCTCACAATATTTCTAGGCAATTTATCAGCCACTATTCCAGCATCAGCAGCAGCAGTATTTCTACACTCATGGGTCACCTTGTCCACTGTAGTCACCATGGGAACCCATGACTCAATACCTACTGTGGTCTTTAAGAATGTTCCTCTGAAATGCTACCTAGACTGACAGAGTGAAACATGTTGTCCAGGTACATCTCTCCTTCTTACTCAAGGAGGATGCCCTGGCCCTCCAGCTAAGAGCTGCTGTGAGAAGGACACACAGGCAAACAAGCTGGAGTGGAGCTGGGACTAGCTAGATGCCAAGTGGATCAGGTCCCCAGGGCATGTGATGCCCTGGCCCTCCAGCTAAGAGCTGCTGTGAGGACACACAGGCAAACAAGTTGGAGTGATTCTGGGACTAGCTAGTTGCCAAGTGGATCAGGTCCCCAGGGCATGTCAGTGAGTATGCTGACTTCTTGGCCCCGAGACAACCTGTGCTATTTTCCACCAAGCAGCACTTGCTGCTGATATCGGCAAGGCAAGGCCCACAGCCAGCTCCTGCATTATGCTGCTGATGTTACAGAATCAAATTTTATAGGAGAAGGCAGCTGGAAGAGGCCTCAAGAGAAATCTATCTCGCCTCTGTCTGAACACAAGATCAGCAATGCTTGTGTCATTTTGACAGATGCTCACCCAACTTGTTTGTAAAGCCTTCCAATATCAAAGGCTCCCTAATCTCCTCAGCATGTTATGACTATTTCTTACCATTATAAAGTCTTTTTTCTAATGATTAACCTCTCTTTGCAATGTGAAACTATTACTTTTTATCTTACACAAAGTAAACAGTCTATTTTCTCCTTTATATGTTTAAAGATTACTTTCTCTTCTTTCAGTCTTTTCTTCCTCAGATAAACCATTCACCCATTCTTCTTTTTCATATCAAGGTTTCTGTATCTATGATCATTCTGCCTGGTCTTCTGTGGTCCCTCCTTCTTATTAATATGCAATTACAGTTTTCCAGTCAAAGTGGAATCCAGTTCACAGTAGTTCACCAGAAACGCACTTCTGTAGTTTGCTATTGAAAAAGTACTGTGAAACAATATCAAAACCCCAAGTTAACAGATACAATAAATATTATTTCCCTCCTGTTCAAAATATGTATTGTTCTGTTACAGGAGGAAGATAGACATACTTGATATGATCTGCTGTTGATGAGTTTGTGGTCCTTATTTGCTTCTACATGCACATGCATTGTCTCCTTAAATTTTTGCTCTAGTATTTCTGAAGAAATTATATTAAGCTGCAGTGTCCCTATTGTCCTTTTTCTTCTTTAAATACATGCACTAGGATTCCCCTTTCCAGCAGTCTAGTGCTTTTCCAACCATCTGTAAATTCTCAGAAGTATCTGTAAGCAGCCCTTATTTAAATGTTCTCCAGATTTTTTGCTTATTGGAAGATAAGGTCCTGCCCTGGTGTCACTGGGACACTGACCAGGTTGGCACTTTTAGCGAAGAAGTGGCTTACTGCCAGAGAGCAGTAAGCACTGTAATCTTTGCAACTTCATCTGCTAATAACTTGCCTCTGTTGTGTAACAGGACAGCCATTCTTGGCCGTCTTCTTACTGACCTGGTCATCTGAGGTCCATCAGGTCACCGTTACTGTCCACCAGGAGAAGCCTTTCATTTTTTTAGCTTTCATATGTTACAGTTTTATTCCTTTCCCATGACTGAAAATTACTCCCTGCATCTGCACTACACTCGCTTTCTGGGCCTGCTACCTCAGATCTAGAGATTACGCAAAATTCCAGTATGCCTCCTTACAAATCAAAAACCTTAACTAAAAGAAGTCAATTGAATTTGACCTATTTTTCTTCTTAATTGTGCTACCTGCGCTGAAAAATACAGAATTAGATTTTATCTGTGAATTCAGTTGTCAGGATTCATATGTTAAAACCAGAATCTTCCTAAAGAGAAACAGTATTTCTGCCCCTGCCTAGAAAGAGCAATATATCAGATAAACTGAGCATTCAATCAGACACGCATATCAGCTGTGTATGATCTCTTTACACGTGTTTCAGTGCTGGTTGGTTTTGGGGTCCGACAAAACAAGAAATAGCATGTCTCATTAGCTTTTCACGTGGGACTCTACATGGGCTCGCCCCACCACAGAGGACAGCCAGTAGAATAAAAGTCAGAGCCCTGCAGAGCCTCCCCATTTCTGCAGCAATCCTGGTAGGGCCACACTCCAGAGACATGGACCCTACTGCTGTGTGATCCACACAGCAATTCCAGGTACGAGACCGTGGGGCACAGAGACCTCTCAAGTGGAATTCCCTTTTTCCTGCATTTTGGAGTATCAGAAAAGCTCTGAGACACTCCTCAAAAATATCTCCTGCATAAGTTTCCTAAGTCCATGAAATTTCATCTTCACATTCCCCTATTTCAATGTATTAAGTAGATGCTTTTTCCCTCCTCAGTTTTATTTTCAGGCCACGAAGAATAAACCTATCATGTTTCTGACCCACTAGAAAAGCTGCTTTAGTGTTGCAGGAAATGTAATCTGTATGGCCGACATGAAAGTGTTATAAGATGTGAGCTGCACAGATTTTGGAAGGTTGTGTCTGAGCCACAACATCCATTCTTCATTGCTAGGCTTTGAAAGCTAATATCCTCTTAGCCTAATTTAAAATCATTAATTAAAACTGAGTTGAAACTGATGTGTAATGTAATAAGGACAAGAGATCCCACACCAAAAAGAAGAGGAAGATTTAAGACATGACCATGTATTCAAATTTGCTTTGCTTTTCTTGAATCAGAATTTAGTGTACAACATGACCCTAATTTAGTAGAGTCCTCAGATTCATGCATCTTACACATTTTGATTGAAAATTAGTAATTACTATGAACAAACTAGGAACCAGGCAGGCAGCTAGCAGGTTTTTTTTTTGAGCATATTATAAACACAATCTCTGTATTCCTTGGTCCTCCAATGCACTGGGTATATCACATCAACGCAGTAAGGAAAATCTGTTGAAATCAGTTGGAAATCCTGACTAGCACAATATGAGCTGTTGCCGCAGTGTAAGAAGTTCTTCATCTCAGCAAGCGATACGCTACAACAGGTTTTGTGAAGTGAATTCATTTTCTCTCCCGTGCATGCTTGGGTGGAGGAGGGGAGGAGGATGGGGAACACGGACTAGAAAAAATGGTAGAATGGAAGGGTAAAGAAGTTAATTTTTTTTTATTATTATTATTAAATCTTTGCTGTTTTTCAACGGGTGTAAAAAATAGTTAAATTCCCTAATTAAATTATAATTCCAATCTTAAACAATAAAAAGAAATCCTGTAATAATCTATGTGCAGTGCCTGACAGCTGGGCCGTCTGATCCTTGCAGTCTGCTTACAAATTGGTATTAGTGGCACTAATAAAGCTGATTAATGTTGTGACTAGAGACCCACTAACCTGACACTGCCAGCTGGGCGCACAAAGGCTGTCAATCTACATGGCAGCTGTTAAACTACAAGCGCCGTACCCTTTAATTTACATTTCAGCAACCTCCACACTGTAATGCATTTTAATGGGCACGAATAAAAACCGCTGGTGACGTGCAGGAATTTCACAGGATATTGGTGTGTACACATTATATTAGTAAAATACCACTTATCAAAAGACCAGAGATGAAGCCAATTCTTTCCTGTAAACCTGTAGCAACTCTGTCATAACCAATGCAGTTATTGCCGATTGTTACTGCACTGGTACAGGGCACATTTTCAGCCAGTCCACCCATCCTCTAGAGTTTTGATAGCTTATTAATTTCGAGTGATGCAAACAGCTACGAAGATACTATCTGCATCTTAATAGCATTTTCCCACAACTGTTTTGCTTACAAGTGCTTTGGAGGGTCCCAGAACAGGTCCTGTCCATCATTCAGAGACCTTTAGCAAGCCACCCTTCTGACACTTTTTGGAGTGGTTGGACCAGGAGCCCAAGAAACTCATTGCCTTAACCACAGTATTTTCTGATGAGTGGATTGCTGCATTCCCTGTGTTCTAACTGTACTATGTGTAAACTATATGTAAACAGAGGTTGATAAGCTTTTAAGACTATCAATCCAGGACCTTCCCTAAATATTTAGTCCAACTGATCCACTTACTCCTTAAATGCAAAGAATTGACACTAATGAGAAATCAGAATCATTTTATTAAAACAACAAAGTAAAGATGCACAAAACAAATGTTCCAAGGGTAGTCCATCCAAAAGTCTACTTTCATTGACCTTAACAAAAACATAGTTTATTATGCTATATAATTTGCTGTTTTGTAAACTATTGTATGTATGCAGAAATTCTGGTCAGCATTTCCTTAGGGCAGATTTCTTAGTAGGTTTTTTATTATTATTGTAAATTCTTTAATCATTGACTGTTTTATTCCCAAAATTCCTGAGAACATTACTGGAAAGGCCTTCCATATTTTAACTGTGATATCCTGGTAACTTTCAAAATATAGGAACTTGTTATTATTATAATTTGAGAGAGGAGGGGACATAGACAGGAAGGAAGTGACAGAAAAAAAACGATGATGTGAAAATGAAAAGAATAGAGATCCAGAGTGTTTATGTTACCTATTCTAAAAACACATTTTAAATACAAGCACATCACAAATACTCAAATATTTAATTCTTCAGTAGGGTAGGACTGTAACCTAAATATATCTATCTAAGTAATTTAACCTCTTGTTACTGAGTTACTGCTATCAAGAATAGATTTTCCTTTCATCTCAGGTCCCATTGAGCAGGAGGCAATGTACCTGAAAAAAATCAGAATTAAGCAACTTGTGAAAAATCCTCATGCTACAGTTCAGTGGGTGAGCTAAGATTTAAAGCCAGGTCTATTAGCTCTTGTTCCTGTTCCTTCAAAACTTGAAAAATCTTCCATTCTCAAACAGTGAAGCATAGATTTTTTTTATACACCCTTATGAGGACAGGGACAAAAGAGCAGAGAAGTAAGGACATGGTGGGAGTTGGGTTAACATTTGTCTGCATTGCCCACGTCATGCATCTTGGTTTGCTATGCCCAGCTTTTACTTCTGACTCACACAGTATCGAGTTCAAAGGCAAGTAAAGAGGCCATGAAAAGAACAGTGTTTGTACACTGCTCTGAGTATAAAAATGAAGGTATCCTCTTGTCATCACCAGTTAGCTCTTGTGCCTTCTCTCTTTGCTTTTGCTGTTTCATACAAAACACCATGGAGGGGGATCTGATGACTTCCTAACTATAAAATCCTGCTATTCTTGCTGATTTTCTTATTTCTTATCTAGTATAATATTAATAAAAATGAGGGAGGAAAACGCTACCAGAAACTGTACAATTAGCAGAATAAGCCACATTGTACTCAACTGACAGGCTGAGCTACGTTAATTCATGAGGTGCAAGGTGTTGTAATTTATTTGGGTTTCTGTTAAGTGAGGAATCTATTGCACCTCATGCCCAGGCACTAATCATTTAGATAATACTTATTCCTAATACAACTTTCGCTCATATTTTGACTAAACCTTAAATCCTGGCGGTGTTCAAGGCCAGGTTGCACAGAGCCTTGGATGATGTGGTTTAGTGTGAGGTGTCCCTGCCCATGGCAGGGGGGTTGGAATTAGATGATCTTAAGGTCCTTTCCAGCCTTAACTATTCTAAAACACTGCAATACTGAGCTGCTCACAGGTGCCTCCCTACAGGACAAACAGATCTCCCTTCACAAGTAAGAGAGTCTTTTCCTTATGAGACTCTCATTTAAACCATGGCAGAACTCTGCGCTCTGGACTGATGTGATGTGTGATGCTTTTTACAATACAGGTTCATTGTTGCTGCTCAGTATCGTGAGATCCTTTCAACCCCTGGAATGATCAAATCTTTCCATCAGCCCAGCTCTGGTTCCCGGGACAGTATCAGATGGAAAAGCAGAACTAGTATATAAATCCAAAACTCCCCTTTCCCCAGAACTTCTGCAAACTAAACCAGGAGGAGTAAGATGACAAATAACATACATTATAACTATTGCAGTGTCATTACGTCCCACAATTTTTCTACATCAGCTAGGGAGGGGAAAGGGAGGACATACACAATAAAATGTTAACACTGCTAAAATGTGAGGCCAAAAGAAAAAGAAAATCCAAGACTAGCATCTCAAACAGGATTTAGTAGAAGTGGAGAGAACCATGAAATCACCCACTTATTTTCTAACTTCCATCAGATAACAGGATTCAAAGGATTGTATAAATGCCAAGATAGATTAGATACAATAGATAGAACCAATTGTTCAGACCTTGCTACAAATATGCTAGTCAAATGCATATGTAGTCCTATATGGACTACATGCAGAGAGATGTAAATGCTTAACATGAATAGATTGGTGCTGATGACACACCTAGCCTGCATCTTTACATGACATTTCGTTTCCTTTTTCCCTATTTCATAACACCACATTAGTTAAAATTAGTAAGAAGCAATCTCTCTCTGGATTTTTTTAGTATAGTGAGAACAAAAGCAAAGTTGTGTATTTTAGTGGAAAACTAAATGTAGTTTCCTTAGATCGTCTCTAACAATTAATGGAAGTACTGACTACTAAAATTAACAACTTCCAACTTGGTCTAGGAAGCTTCTTTAACAAGTGCTTTCCACAGGTGGAAAGAAACTTTTAACTGGGCACTGACTTTTGCATTAGAAGTTAAAGCAGTGAGCTTCACCTTATGAAATCAAACTGTCTTCTGCTATCAAGGGAAGCAACTTGTCTTCACATACCCACTCAAAGGTTTCACTGAGAGAAGAGCTTACACACAATATTTCTCCTTTCCCAGTTTAATTTTCATGAGTTCCTACTGATAGGGGTCAAGTGAAATAGCATTTCATAAGCAGAAGTTTATGACTAGGTTTTCTTGCCAGAACAGAATGGCATCTGTTCCTATGCATGTTTAATTTAAATATTTTTCATGAATGTGGGATGATGGTATAAATATTTGAAGTCATCAATATAGTAGACTGCACTATAGCATGGAAAGGCTGCTGCACAGCTGCTGTTAAATTATAGATTTCTTATGCAATGAATACATTTAACTTGTCTTTGAAAAATTAAAAAAATATGTCTTCTGTCTAAAATATTTTGTCAGATCTTTAAGAGATGTTCTTCCTGTGACCTACAACTTCCAGACAACTGAAAGAATAAGTCTGTGATCCCATCATGAATGACACATAGGGTGAACTGATGGAGCCAGGACAAAAGCACATTACACATGGGGGACAAGTGAGTTTCTTCTCTTTGTCATCTTTAGTCCCCCCTTCTTCCACTGATAAACCTGTTCTCACTAAAAATAGCTCCCAGCTCTCATATCTTGGTCTGATTCTCCAGTTTCTATTTCGGAGAACACTCATCTTCCCAATGCTGACTTGGAAAAAACCCTAAAATCAACCACCACAACAACAAAAACTATATTTGCCTTCTACCCTACCCCAGAAACATGATGATGTGACAGTTTACATCATCTGTAAAAAGTTTGACAACCAAGTCTCAGAGGCAGATGATACTCTCCCACATGTACAAGTCACTTAAAACAGCCGGGAGAAGTTTTCTTGTTGAAAGCGATCAAATCCAGGATGTGAGGGAAAGGAGGCACTGGAGTGTTTCATGGCATTGTTCATGCAGCTATCCAGAACCTAGGATGATTTATAGTAAATATGACATTGGCAAGATTCATGACTCAAGAGAAAGAAAAGTAAATATTTTGCTATGGTCCAACTGATCAGATACCTCTTCACACACACACATACAAATCATCTTATTTTTAAAGCATTTCTTACAGAGCCACTCTTCATTGCAGGGTGTTTGCATGCTGCTACTGTGATCTGAAAATTAACTTCTTGACATAATGGTATCTTTGGAGTCTTGGACTTACAAAATCTGCTTTTAGGCTTTTTAATTGTTAAAACTAATTACAACTTATGTAATTTTACTGTGTTATTCATTTGGGTGATTACTTGTTAACATAAACCACATAAGTGCCATAGCAATGGGGAAGGCAATACATGCAATGAAATATTATATGCATGGTGGCATAAAGCTTTATTGGCAGGAGCTATGAATGGATGCATTACTCATGAGTGGTGAAGCAACAGTAAATTAAGAAGGTGGCCCCAAGTGAGTATTAGTCACCTAAATACAACCATATGCCACCAGATTTTTTGTTACATTTTCACAGAAATGTTATTTCTAAAAATTGCAGAGATTTTCTAAATGGACTCCAACTTCAAAACCTCACAAATGAAGACTGAAGAGCCAACATGCGTGCAACACAGCTCAACTCTTCCAAACTTGAAATCATTAAGAGTTCATCTATAAATCACAAGTGTGGCTATTTCACCAAGCATATTTGGGGGGTAGGAACAGCATGTGTAGAATGCTATAAAGTCATCCTGCTTGTTTCTCTTTGCAAACCTTAGGTCACAAACCACTTCACAGAGGGAAGACTTGTGTGGCAGAAGCATTTGAAAACAGTATGAAAACTGCTGGAACTGATACCATGCATCATGCTTGCAAACTAAATGCTGCTACTTTAACAAAGTTACAGAACTCAGGGAGTAACTATGAATATTATCCATTTCAAAGTATGAGCTTGTAAGGGGGCATATATATATGGCCTATATATAGCATAATACAGGAGCTGTCAGTTAGTATCACTTGCTCAGAGCAGCTTTTGAACCACCACAGCAATACAGAGCTTTATGCTCCCTCAGCTGTGTTATTTTAACAGCAGTTGAATTTGCTGGGTATATCAGGTCACATTTTGGTTGTTTGCACACAATCTGCAGAGTAAGAAACACGGCTACAAAGACTGTACTCTGGGGTTGAGGAGCTGACTGGTAGCAATGCAGAGGCACTAAGGACTGCACTGGGCAGTTTGCTGTTGGTTTGGTTGCCTTCTGACATACCTTGTGCTGCCATAGCTTAATCCTTATGTAGAGCTGTATGGGAATTTGTGTATCCAGCGACAGTTTTTACAGTTCTTTATGGGAAGAAGGCATTCTCATATGGGTATGCAGCCAGATGTCTCCAAGCTGTCTCTTGACTAGAGGGTAGGAAGCTTGAAGTCAGTACAAGGAAGCTTTAAACAACTGTGGAAAGGAGGTGGTTAACAAAAGAGCATAGCCTAGGAGAGCTTAAGAAGCAATGTAAGCCAGGAGTTGAGCAAGGTTCAGTTTATTTACACTTTACATGTGCAGTTCTTAGAAATTGAAAAGCTATTAATTACATCCATGTTTTGTTAATAAATGCACACAGAGTAAAACATGCTTATAGAAAAAAATAATACAACAGATCACTTTCCAATAGGGTTATTTTCTCAACTAAAATATAGTGGGTTGCAAGAGCTCTTCCTTTCCCTCTACTTCGTTGCTTTTTCTATACATACCTTAACAATCCCAAATGAAACCATTCTCAAATGGGGGGGGGAAGGGGGAGAAAGGGGATTGAGGGGCAGAGGGTGAAAGGAAGAAAATGAAAGAAAATGAAAGAAAGAAAGGATAGAGTCCTCAGAAAACTGACAAGGAGCTATTTTGTAAGGAGTGAACCAACGAAAACGCTGGCATAAGGCACAGTTGGAGGGTGTCAAATCCGATGTGGCAGCCCTTTCTTGTGCTGCTATGTGGAATTTGCTTCAAAAGATCAGCAAAATGAAACTCTTCATACCTGAACTAATACAGATCCATGTAAATTTGAGCTCTGATCTTCTGGAGCCAGTCACATTGCCAGAGGCTCAAAAGGAATTGTCTTTCTTTGTTTTTGAAGTCTATGTGAAACTGGATCTCACATACTAGTATCTTGATCTAAACAATATAATTGATCTTTTTTCTGTTCTCCTCACCCTTTCAGTAGAAGTTTCCTCCAGTTAGATTTCATTTTCATATCCTTCCAAAGACAGACCTAAGGGGGCAGTAAAAATAGTTTTCTTTTTGACAAAATGTTTACCTCTCTCCACAAAAGTTTCAGGAGTACTGAAAGATGGGGTATGGGGATAAATAAATAAATAAATATGGTTTGTATCAAAGGTTGCTTCATGTATTGCAGAGCTGAAAATGAATGATTGTAAATACAGGTAGGATCTGTATTGCTGCTAACCAATACAGCAGAACAGTTTAAACATGCAAGACCACAGGTAACGTGAGTAACAAGTTGAGGGCTTGACTTATTTCACACCATTTATTGGAAATGAACCTATTCATCTTTTGGTGGACACAGAAATCTGTGTACTACTGACTTTTAGTTGGCTTGTCACATATAACGTAAGGCAGTAACCACTCTGGAAAGAAGATTTGAAGTTTATGTGTTAACTTTTTCCGACTTGATTCTCCATGGAATTATACTTGGGGAATGTTCCACTGTTCAAATTAGCCAAATGCATTGATTTTTCTTAGATTTAGTAATGCTTATTATATATTTAGTTATGCTTAACTGAATCTGGAATTAAGCTGCTTCATACATTTTGTGCAAGTTGTCTAAATGAAATACAACTGGAACAGATTTCCAGCTTCATCATAGCACTGAAAGTCTCCAGTCAGTCAACAGACTTTGGAAGTTTAACAAAATGAAATCCAAATTCCAAAGTTCTGGACAGTCATTCACCAAGAGTTAAAACCATCTGCGTATTTTGCAATTTTTTTTTAAACGACTGAATAAACCAAAATTATTTTTTTTTTTAAAGGATTTCCTCTGAAGCTCTTTCATTTCAGCAGAATTTATGAATCAGCTCCCATTCATAATAAAGCTGCATAAAACCTTTTCTTTCTATTATTGTGCTAACGGGAACAAACATACAAAAGGACAATACAACAGTCCAGGTTGTTGGAGATCCTGGAATGATTTTTAACCTCCCTTCAGTAAAGCACGTGTTTTTCACAAACCTGACCAGCAGCAAAATCCACCTATAACTGCCTTGTAAAATAAACAGTTACGACAACAACTGAACTTTTGTTATGTTTAAGCAAATAAAAGTTTAAAGGCACTAAAACCTTTGTAAGGATGGCTATAAAAACAATTATCCTTAGATCACTTCTACTGCAAAGTTTAACTTGAGCAGATCTTTATATACATGATACAGTTATCATCCTTATAAATCAGTGCTTGCCCCATACACCAAGACTCAGTAGGTGCTTGCCTCCATTACTAGTAAAGTTTCCAGTGCGTTCAAGGATTCAGGATCTGAAGGTTTGTAGGCCCCTAAAATGCTACATTCAGCAAACATGGTCCTTGCAAAAAGGAAAGAGGCTGAAAATTAACATATAGGGTAGAACCCAGCTGAGGATATGACTTGTCCTCTTGGTAAACCAGCTTCCCACAGATGGGAAGCTGCAGATGGGTCATCAGACACAGCGCCTCTTGAAGTTCAGGCTGCCTTTTCTCAAGCACTGCTGAGCTGTGCTCAGGCAGACGTTCAGTCCACTTTTTGATACCAGGCCTCAAGCCAAAACCAAGCGAAGTCAGTTGGAGACTTTCCATGTTCTGAGTGATATTGGAAAAGACCCAGTTGAATATAACTAATGATGTTTTAAATATACAGTGCTACAGGAAGCAAAGAGATTAAGTATTTGCTCTAGTTTTGGGAGGGTTTGTTTTGGTTTGATTCATTGGGGTTTTGTTGGGTTGATTTGTTTTTTTCTTTTGCTCTTGACAAATCAATTTAAAACCAGCAAGAAAAGTGGTCTATGACCAAGTCTTATGGATTTGCCCTTGATATGCAACAATCATCACCTGAAACATCTCAGGTAGCATACATGTGAATGAATTATACTTTTCTTTGTCTTTTCATAACCCAGGGCTCCCACATTTATTTAACTTATTTTTTTTTCAGCTACCAAACCTAAAATTCTTAAAAGCTACTTTTAATAATGTTCAAATTTCCTAGGAGAAAGTTTGAGGTGTTCAGGAAATCAACTTTAATAAGTGTTTTGTAACAAGTGAGAATATGGCAGTAATACACAAAAAATAGTCTTTAAAATGTAACAGAATTTAAGGTCTTTTTCAGGAGCTGGGTATTTTACGTTACAAAACATCATTCAACATAACCACAGAAAATATGGTAGTAAGGTTGTTTGAAGGATATCCTCACGCCTGTGCTTAAGCACAGAATAAACTCCCATGGTTTTTTTTTTAATCTTTTTGATTTGCTGATCCCTATGGAGCAAACATAAGCCTATTGATTATAAACCTGGTTTTCTCTGGGATTTCAAGGACCTTACGAGTTAGTCCACAGATTGCTGTGAATCCCTGTGGTCTGCCACTGAATTTATGCTTTTCTCATTCTAATCTGGCAAATTTGCATTTTGGCAATTATTTCTACATGTGTTGAGAGACTCAGGACTAAAAATTCTAGATTTAAAAACAACAACAAAGAATTAGATTGAAAGGAAAAGCAAAATATTGTTATATTTCTGTTTTCTTATTAAGTTATATTTTGGCAATCCTTGGGGAAATTAAAGCTTTGGAAACATTCCATGTGGCAACATTTTTTCCAAGAGTGAAGAATTGCAGTGAATGCACAGGCATCTTTTAATGATTAATAGACAATGGTCTTATGGACAGGAACGAGAAACAAAATGAAAAGCTCTATAATAAGATCACAGAGAATGGAAATGGAAATTGGAGTCACCAGACAACTTACTCTGAAGTGATCATCTAGTCACTGTGACCAATAAGGTTCTTAGGCTTAGTTAGTACCTTAACAAGGCTTCTTATTTAGTGTCTTTTTGTCTCTGGTCATGGAATAGACTCAAGGTAACAAGAAGCAACTATTTCCATCCCACATAAAGAGATAGGGAAGTAGCCAACTGCTTCTGGATGTACAGGTTGTAATAGTAAATTAATGCTCAGAAAACATGATACACCTCTATTTCTCCCCCCCCCCGTAACTTCATAGAAAAGAACTAGAAGGTATGGTCACTGTAAGTTGTATACTTTGGAGCTGAGTCCGCATCTGATGTGATTTCAAAGGCAGGTCATGGTATATGACCTTGTAGGCTATTAGAAGAACCATCAGCAGGTTTGTACTCTTGTCATAAATTCTCCTTGTGTCACAAGTGCCCATTATGCTTACTCTATAAATGCTGGTCCCGGAGAGACTGACTTTGTTAAAACTAAGTAACCACAAACATAAAATTCACAAATCCCTCTGCAGCAAAGCAACCATTACGATGTACTGCTCCTAGAGAGCTGCCCATTTTTCATTCAGCATAAAACCTTGAGAAAAGGCCAGGGACCAAAACAGCGTTATTAAGCACATTTGGAAAATACTTGTATTTAGAAAAGAAAAGGCTTATAATTCTAGATGAAGAGAAGAAGATATGGAGGTCATAACTGCTCCAAATTTATGGCCACATTGAGTTCTGCTACCCTGAGATAACTACAAATATGAGCTCAGGAAATCCATGTCTAATGCCTCTAAGAATGCTTGCACAGAAGCTAGCAGCATTCCATTCATAGGAAACTTCATTTTTAAATACATGTAAAAGAACAATTTGAGCCTAGCACCTTGAGAATGGGGGAGGTAGGAGAGAAAATTCAAACAAAAATATGTGCATTTCCTATTGAAATGTTTTGGCTTGGGATTTTTCCAATAAAACTTACAGGCTTTCCAGTAAAGAAGCAGCTCTCTGGTTTGGGTTTTTTTCCCTTCTAGTTAAAAAAAAACAACAACAACAAAAAAAACACAAAAAAACCCACAAAAAAACCCCTATCAAAGTTTCTGAAGAGATCTTTCCTTTCTCCATCAGCCCTAGTCAGAATGATGTTTGCCGTTTATTGGTCAACACTGCTCTGTAAGAAGCTGAAGACAGTTAATGTACTCAGGTAGTTCAGTTACCCACATCACATTTCTTAAATAGATAGGGAAACAGAACTTGTGAAATACCATAGTGGAGGCAAATGCTATAGTTACTAGAAAAGGAAGAAAAGGCTAGTCTATCACACCTTAAGCAATCTAACATTTCACACATGACTCTTGAGTAAGAGTCAAGAATTTAGCTTAAGAACAACAGCTTGCTCAAGACCCTTTTTCCCTGACAGGCTGATTTCGCTCCACCAGAATTTCTTCATAAATGGAACCAGGCCAGAGTAAAAGTCTAGAATAATAACAACAATAACAATAATAATAATATTTCACAAATAGAATCTGTTTATCTGTTTTACAGAAAAACAAATGTCAGTGAACAACCAAGTTTACTCGAAGTAGAAGCATAACTGTAAAGAAACAGCTAAGACCCACGGCTCCATTGACGATTTTTTGCTACTCTATTTCAAGTGCAATTAGATAGCATCAAATCATCTTCCACTCTAGTGAAAACGTCTGATCTCCAAAACCTTACCAGCATAAACCTTTTTTCCCTTGGACCACAGTTTAAGAAATAATTTTATGTGCACTGCATCAGTGCCTTGATATTCCAACAGTTACTGCCTGGGCAACTGGAAATTGCACAGAGCAGCTCCAAGACCCCAGCCCTCTTCTGCTTCACAGCTGGGGATTAAGTGGGCAGGCATCCTGCGAGTCAGCTAGGCTCAGAGCAATTATTTCAGCCAAATCCCATATCAGTAGAGATGCACAATCACCACAGACCTTTAACCGTGTTGGCTGAAATCACAGCGTTGGGACATTGGCAGATCACAGCCAGGATCAGATCTGAAATGCAACATTGGAAGTACCAGATGTGGGTTCAATTTTACATCTCTACCCCAAACTTCCAAAGATTTGAGTAAATCACTTAATCTTTATACCTCAGAGACCTAGGCAAAGATAATGTTTCCTTTCTCTCACTTTTGATTTATTTAGATAATGCAATCTTTGTGTGCTGTCATGGAAATTAGCTGTGCAGCATCTTCTTCAGAGCTGCTGGGCTTGTGTAGCATTGCACAACCAGGACAAAGTCAAACATTTTTGCATAAAGAAACTTTGTCAAAGTGGGAACATTCCCTGAGCATGGCTTTAACAGGACTTCAGGTAGAGAGAGGGGATGGCTCAGTGCTCTCTGGTCACTGCATGACAGGCAACCCAAATTGAAGTCCTTGCCCTGATCTGTCCAGGTGGGTATCTGAACCCCTGTACAATGTCTTAACACTTGTCCTGCAATTTGTTTAAGAAACTACTGTAATCACTGTCACAGGTCATCAGTTTCTTAATTTAATACAGTTTCATTTCCCTATTTTGAAAGGCTACAGCCCTGGAGATTCAAATTTTGCACAGGACTGTTCTAGGAATTCTATGAATAATTTAAGTAACTATTAGCCTTTCCCATGCAATTCAGTGGATAGAAGTCCAAACATGATGACTCTGGGCATGAATTCTTAACGTTACTTAACATTATACAGTCAATGCATTGAACTTTTTACTAATAAAAAGGTGCTGTGTAATATGACATACATTGCATCCATGTTTGACCTTGCAAGAGACACTGAAAAGTTCACTCAGGACCACTTCCAACAGGCAACACTTTGTCTCAAGCAATCACTTCATCCTTAGCACATTCCCATCTGGATTTCAGTGTAATTTGGTTCAGTCCTAAAGACCACCAGAAAGGTTTTCACAGGTCTAATTGTCAGACACTTAATTCCCATTTAATTTTAATAGGAGCTAGGTGTTTGCTGTTTTTGCCTTTGAAAACTTCCCATCATCTCATGTCTAATAAGGGAAAAAATTTTGCTAATCCTTTACAAAAATACTGAAGCAACGCTGACTGCACTTATTTCTCACACAAGCACGTACACGGGCTAAAAACATAGATTACATCAGATACATAATGGTTCACAAGGAACAGCAGTAGGGATGGTATAGCATTGAACAATTGCAAAAGCAAATGCTCCTGAAAGGGTAGGAAGTATCTGTTTCTGCAACCAGCTTCTGATACAAATGTCGAAAGCTCAGACATGACAGATGTATGGAGCAGTTCGTCTCTCATTTTTTCCCATGTATCATTTCCACTGAAGCACTTACATTTCCCAAGTGCCTTACTTATCTTAAGTAAATCACTCAATTGGGTATTTCTTTTTTGAGTTAATTACATGAAAGAGCAAAACAACTTTGATCCAGTTCCTACAGTAAACACAAGCCCGTTTTTGAGACATACCTGCCAGCAAGCATGGTTCTGTACATGTGACATAGTATTTGCAGAAGACTTTCAAAAAAAGCAAGGAACCAACCCTCCCACCTACACTGCACAGGACGCTTACTGTGAAGGCATCCCACAGGAGGGCTTGCTCACAGGAAAATATACTTACGGTCATTATGCAAATAGTATGTGAAACATGCTTCCCTTACTCTGATTTTTATGCAAGTTAAACACAACTCCATAAAACCAAATGAAAACATGTTTGCTTTCCCTGCCCTGTAAAACCATTCTGGTTTGGAAGCCCTTAACTCTGATGCCAGCAAAAAAGCTATAGTTCTGTCTTCTTAAATGCCAAACTACAAGCAGCAAATCTGTGTGACTGATGTTTGAATGATAAGCAAGGTATATTTTTAAATGGGAAGTGCAGCTGTCCGTCTCTGCCGCAAGGTATTTTTCAATTTATGTGGCAAATCCAATATAAAGGTTTATTGTACGGAAGGCAAGAGATCTTAATCAGGAATTAGCCTCTTCTAATGAGGAGAAATAAGCAGCAAGGCTGCAAGAATTATTTCTAAGAGATAAGAGTGTAATTGCCTAATGTGACTAATAATCTGATAAGAGCCTGTTTTATCTGATTTAACCCACGGAACTGCTGCTAATGTACAGAGTTTAAAGTAATCCCCAAGGAATTCCTCTTATCACAAATGGGATTGCAGAATGATAAAAAGATTCATTGTTGCAGTATTTGCTCTGGACACTTCTGTTCAAAGGAAGTAGAGTTTCAACAGCTTGAAGTAATTGCAACATTTGCTCAAAGATGGGATAATTTCTACAACACTTGAATTTTTGACGACAGAGTGCATATTCTTATTATGAACAGACAGTAAATTATACAGTCTTATTTCATTTATAGCCTGGATATCATCTGAATGCTATTACCAGGAAACAAACACATGCCCCAGTCCCTGTGAAAATGTTCTCTAGTGTGAAAAGGTTTTCTAGTGTATTTTTGCATATTGACAGAAATTAATATAATTTGAAATCTACAGTGACACTAACACTGTCATTATCCAAAATCATGCTCAGTTCTAATCCTACCGTATAATGACTTTAATCCTAATGGGCATAATCATATCTGATGTAAAACTAGATAGATGACATTCACAGAATTTAGTGATATTATTATACCAAAGAATAGCAGCTGTTGATTTGCCAATATTAACAAGTAGCAATCTTGTGATAACTCATTGCTCCAACAAATAATCAGAGGAGGACTAAAAATTTGGCATTTTGGTCCAGTAATTACATCTTTATGATGCTACAGTTGGTAATTTGCATGATTTTGACTGTTGCACTTACCATGAATTTTCTCTGCATTCAGTACAAAGACTCATGGCTGGCTTTGTGGGCCAATGTTGTTATTGTCTGTTTATATGTAACTGTACATTCAGCATAGCAGAATATTAAGCAGCAAAAGAATATAAATATACAGATTAGATAAGCAGAGCATAAACCAGAGGTAAACCTGGAAAAAAAAATTGAAGGCACTTACCTCATGGCTGTGTGCTCACACAACTGTATAAGAAAATAGTCCCTTTTGGGGAAAACAAAAACAAACAACTTGCCTACTCCAAATCCATACAGACTCCTCCTGTATGTGTTTTCGTGATTGTAAGGCAAGTGAAAGATGTGAAAAGGAGGAATAGGGTACTGTGAAGTCCATGGATGATAAGAAACCACTTTATTTTTGTTTCATAAATTAAATATATCTATATTACATATAGATATCACACAGGTGTCTTTGAAGAGGAGTCTGGACTGTTTCATTTTTACTCCTCTTTAAATGTGAGTTTGAGGAACAGTTTTTTGAAAGGCACTCTCATATCTGAGCACAAACACCTTCACAACTGTTCTATGATTCTATGAAGGAAGGCAAGGCAAAGCTGACACATCTCGCCCCTCTCAGAGCAAGTGCCTGTGGGATGGGACTAGGGGCTGCATCATTGTCCCTCCATCACTTCCAGGCAACCTTGTCCCTCTGCATAGGATTAAGTCAGCAATAAGGCAACTAGATTTATTCTCCAGGTCCATGACAACTTCACCTTTAGTCCGTTTTTCTGTGCTTCCTCTGAACTTAGTATCCTTTTCTTCACTCAGCAGTGGATATGAGCTGCTGCAGAGCTTATCAGAGCAGTGTAAGAACAGGAGGCAATGCAGGAAGCAAGACACCAAACGAACATTCTAGAACTCCAGAGAAAGCATGTTCACACACAGTGCAAAAGTATGAACATGGCTGAGTCTCTCCCTCATAAAGAATGTAAATATCAAACAGATAAAAGTGTAATTTTCCATGATTCAATACTGTTATTGTTTGTGTTCCTTGTGTCCTCAGAGACCTCAGCAAGCAGAATTTCCACCACAGTAAGTATTGTAACACAAAGTAATAAACAAGCCAGTCCCTGAAAAGTTCTCATTTTAATTTAGATCTATATACACAAAATGGGTGTAAAAACTAGAAAGACAATATTAAGGAACAAGGATAGGAGAGATCAGAGCAATGTCTCTTTCAGGAATGGGTTTTGCTGCTTGGCCAAGAACCACAGAGCCCCAATCTTGGTGAAACCTCAAATATTACTGTAGTACAGAAGATAATTACATATGGGCACAATTAACTGATCTCCAGTCATTTAAATTTCATCACAATACTAAAATAAACAGCACATCAACAATTTCTGCTACTGTTCTACATACCACCACAACAAGAGTAGATAGAATGAACCGCATGAACCATCAGACTTAGCAAGTCACCACAACCTCACCCAAAGCTGCACCATCACCACAGAGCACCTTCGCAACATCTGGCATTAGGCTGTCATAGCTATTAAACTAATAAGCAAATAAACCTCTCCGTCTCTCCACAGATGCACACTTCTGCACACAGAAGCTAGCCCGAAAAGCACAAGTATATGGGACATTAGAGGCTTTTTTTTTTAAAAACCAACCGCATCTCTGAGAATTTTTTCATAGCCAAGATGAAGCAACACCTGGGCACCTCCTTGCTTTCCCACCTTCATCACTACCTCAACTACTAAAACCCCAAAGCAAAACAAACAAAAAACCCAATCAACCAACCAAACAAAGGAACCTCAAAAATCCCAACGCAACAAAAAAAACCAAAACAGACCAAAACACATCAATGATCAGAATCAGCCACTAATAAAGATTTTAAACAAAATTTCTAGAACCCTTATGATTGACTCATCAAAGGCAAAGATAAGGCTACCATCGCGCTAACCTTCAAAGACTACATGGATAATACTAGCAGACACTACCTACTAAGAGGAACTTAAAAAAAATACTCTAAACCCCGTTCTTCATGTAAGAGCTCACATATATACCACTAGATCCGTTGCCTGGCATCCCCTGGAAAAACTGGCACTCTAATTTCCTGCAAATGTTTCACATGGTCCTCATGATCAAGGAAAGTCTGGAGATCAACAAGAATCCATACTATTCTTGCTGAGGGGCATAAAAATTCACAGAAACATCCTACAGTCTTACATACAGCTGGATTCAGTCATCTAATACCTCAACTATTCCATAGCCTACCATACACAACAGGTTCTACGTAACTGCACCAATCATGGACTGCAGCTAACATACACAGATGGCTGAAAGTTTTTGTTCTTTTCTCTGTTCCCTCCAGACATTCAGAACAGCCATTCCTTCATCAAAGTATATCTGGAATACCTCCATTAAAATATACTTTCTAGAGATTATCAGACCCATATTGCAGATCTGCGATCAGATCAGCATAAGAAATGGTAGCTTACAAACTACCATTAGTGAAAACCTTTAGACCTACATCATGGGGTCAGAAATCATCCAAAACATATTTAAAAAAAAACAAGATAGACAGCTAAACCCTGAGGCACCATCATATCCACAACCAGAAGAACAATCATGAGACACATGTAGCCAGCCTATTTATGATCTTTATTCACTAGGGTATACTTTCCTAGGGAAACAGTTCAAGTCCCTGAATGAGCAGTGTTAATATTATGCTCAATTGTTACAGTACAAAGTGAATGCCCTATATACAGCAAATCCTACACTATCCTACAAATTATTAAACAGTCAGAACCCCTGATCACTGCCTCTGACATTTTCCTTTAACTGAGTTTCTTCTCCAGCTTTCAAAAACACTCTCACTCCCACCAAAGGCATCAGAAGCAAACTATAGATCAACAAATCCTCAGAGACACCAGACTAACCAGTTCAACAGATACAAACACCACCAGTACGTCTTCCCAATCTTAAGAATAAATGCTCCTAAGCAAGAAAAACACAAATTCCAGCATCCTATATGTAGACATGGACCTCAGAACACGGTATACACCACCCCATATACCTGCTGACCATGGCAGCTACAGGGGTGAAGACAAACAGGCAACATATATTGAAAGAAACTTAATGAAAATCAGACATATCCAGCTACCAGTGAGGAATTGCCTGCCATAAAGCAACTGCTCTATTCCAAATTTCTCAACCCTGATTATCCAGGGAGGCCCAGACTTACATGGAAACTAGGCAAGACAAGTTTGTAGTTAGAGGCAATGTCCCTTGTTAAACCAACTGGTGTAGTTAGAGAGAACACAAGCTTTTGGGCATACGAGTCCTCTTCTATTTCTTGTCTGAAATAGAAGCAACAGACTTCAAAGCTAAAAACAAGTTGAGAACAGTTGCTTAGAGTGTAATTAAGATGAGTATTTATAAGACCATATCTGAAATAAAAGGTAGTTAGCACCAGTGAAACAGAGGGGATGTTCATAGAGAGGAGAGGGAAAGGAAGATAGCAGAAAGATGGCAATGTAGTTCTCCCTCAGCAGAAGGAAAGAGACAGGTAGTTTATAGCCTATGAAATGTAGAATTGCATTTCATAGAATGTAGAATTACATTATAGCTTAAGAAATGTAAAAAATGAAGGAAGTTATAGTAGGCCGTAAAGCAAGTGTATCTGTTTGAGCCCATGCTTCTTACTATCTAGTCAGGTCAGGAATTTTAGTTTCTAGCCTCATCTTCAAGGAGTGTGCTGTAGATTTTCTGATGGTTAAGATCCACACTGTGTATTTTGACTGGAAGTATTTGCTTCTGACTCCTTCAGAGAGGCAGACTGTAGCTATCCATAAGTTAAAAAGTATGATGCAGGCATCACCACCACTGCCGTAACACTACCCAAAGCACTGGAAGTATGTTCTAGCTAGAAAATTTGATGAATTTAATATAAGCACTCATTCTATGGTATATCACACTTTCACACAACTGCTGACCATCCTCTGTCACAGACGACTGAAGATATATCTTTTCCCTCAGCAGCGCCACTGCTCTGATCCACAGGTGCTAGGTATGCCTCTTTCTCAAGTTGTCTAATAGAAGAACATGAAATTAAATTAAAATGACTGTTCCCAAGGTGTTATTCTGCAGAAGTTTTCTGTTTCTCTTTTAGCCTATGTCTTTTTTTCTCCAGCTATTTCCCTTGCTCTAATGAAAGATGCTTCCTACAAACCTGGCTATACGAAGCTAACACACACACACACTCACAAAAGCAATTTTGATAAAGGTACACTGTTCAGCCTTCATTTTCAGGTTGATTGATATATTTTACTAGCATATTTCTGAAGACTAAAAATGGCTTTGGTAAAAAAAATAAAAACCGTATCCCAAGAGAAAGTATTATCTAAGCTATACTTAATGTAAAAAGAGATTACATGCTATAGAATCCTTTGAATTCAAGTGTACCTATATTAGGAAGTTATTACGTTGTTAGATGGATTACTTTGAGCAGGTTGATGCAAGTTTCATGAAAAAAATACTTTTAATTGGAAATTTTTCTTCAAAGCTCTGCTTCCAATTGTACACTGTTGTTTACAGAGAATGAACAGATTTTAAAGCCATCAAAATGACCAACAACAGTTGATAGCAAAACTAGAACCCCTAAAATCCAAGACCAAATTTAGAGCTGACATAAATTACTAATCCCCTCTGGAATCAATCTGAATTGCATTGATCTATGCCATGGTACTTACTCCACCTATAAACCAGCACCTGCTCTTTATATTTGTGATTTTAAATTTGTGATTATCTAACAAGAGTTTCCCAGTAGCCCTAAAGATGTACTGTAAAGCAAAATGAAAGCACATCATTATCTATTGAATTAATGTATCAACATAGGAAAAATCAATCATAAAGCAACCAAATAATCAGAAAACTCCTTAACTAATTTCACAAGAAAACACAGCAGTTATCATGTAAATTAGACACAGCTGTAACTGAGTCTTCTAACTCTTCACAGTACAGGCATACTATATTTGCTAATAATAACCTGTATTAAACACAAAATAAATCACTAGATTATTAGAATTAATTTTGTTTATGAGTGAGTTATGGCTTATTTTCCTCAAAAAATTTTGAAAACTAGTAACTAGAATTAAGCCATTGGTTCATCTTCCTCCACTGGAAATTGGTGTCCACTAAAGAAAATTTATTTTTAGAATAAACTCCACTCATTCAATGAGTGCATTAAAAATGACACAAGAAGCAGTATATTTTTGGGGAAAAAAAAAAGGAAACCAGTAACATTCCTGTGATTTTTTTAATTACGTGTGTTTTTGGAATATTGTCACAAGTCCTTCACTCATTCTTAGGAGAAATCACTAACAGGTTTTACAGTGGGAAGAGCACAAAATGCAATATTTAAGAAGGATACACAAGAGATTAGGTTTTGACAGGTTTTAGCGTATCTCTCCTCTGTGAAAGTGCAGGACGAAAGGAACAGCAGGGAATGCAGAGTTAGAAAGTTTGTCTATCCACTCTATCCTCCCAATGCAGTTAGTTTTTCCAGGATAAAACCAAAGAAAAGGTCTCAGAAGACTACCAAATTAGATACATGTATGTTTAATGGAGACTTCATATTGCTTGAACACAAATGTAATAGTAACAGAGAAGTTCAGAAACTGTGTTGGATTTATCATTATTATTATTATTTCACTCATTAATGTTGGTTTATTAGAGTGGACTGGATAAGTCAGACCCACAGGTTAATTAGACAGTAGAAAACCCATAAGAAACCACATTGCATAATGCACCAATAATCCAGACAGGACTGACGGGTAGACGGAATCTGGATTGCAACGTAAGTACCAGCTTTTAAACACTATAGCAGCTTAGAAAGACATTATCCCCATATAATGTTATTAATGTGTGAATCCTTTGACTATGGTAGGTAATTGTCCCCCATAATTAAACACCAGCATCAGTAGGAGAGGTATAATGTGTGTTTATCATTTGTATTCTTACTAGCCTTTACTTATTTTTTAAGCACAGACAGGCATCATGTCACTGGAGGATTATCTCATGGTGGTGGAACTCATTAACTAACAAGTATACATTATTTCACACTCAGACAGTAAGGTCTCCATAGCAGTTGCCTGACAGAAGTGGAAAACCATTCACATTCATAGGAAAACAGTGACATAGGCCATTCTCAAGATGAAACGTTTTCCCAAAGGTACTTAATCTGATCATAAAAGGAGCCTATATTTCACCATTGATTCAGTACATGTTTTTTGTGTTTCGATTGGCCAGCTTAAAAAATAAAATAGCCATGACACAGCACATAGCCTTATATCACCTCTATTGGTAAGGTAGATTCTTCATTTTACAGTTCTGCATGGATCTGAACACAAAGTCAAAAGGCCACTCTGTATTTCTTTAGAGAATCTGTTCAGTATCATTCATTAACCCATAACTTTAAACTCATGAAATAACTAAGATCTACCACGTGTTCCAGCCCCTAAGAGATCCTCTCACCCTAAAAATGGTGACAAATCAGATTCTGGAATCCTCATATGCTAAAGAAATCATGTGCCTGAGCAGCCATTGCAGCTGTCTTCAAAGTATATTCACTTGGTTCTCACACATCTCAAGTGCTTGAGAATTTGAAGAACTTTGGTTTTATAATGATTTAAAATCAACAGATTTAGAGTTTATATTTTTGTCTTTATGTTGCCTGCAGAAGTGACTTGAAAGGGTACCATGCACATTTGCTCTCCGATTTCAGCAATGCTATTTCACAAAAACAACAAAAAACCCCAAACAAACCTCCCCGTGCACACTTAAACCAGTTCTCACCATGGCCTACACTCATCCTAACAAACTCTTTCCAAACATTTATTAATCAGCCAAGCTAGCAGCTTTGTCAGCCAGAGCTCCCTCTTTTCAGCCACTGCAGATAGCTAGACATTTCCCAGAGTGAATTTTTCTACGCGTGGAGGTACCTGCTTTTTCTTCTGAGAAGGAGAGGGGTAACTCAGTTCATGGCTCAGGCACCCGCATTCAGTTCCTATCACTGGCTGAATCCAAGCTCAACCGCTTCCCTCAGGAGCTAGCCAAAAGCTAAACTTTCAAGCACATTTTATCTGATTCAGAAACCATCAGTAATGAGTTCTACCTTTATAGCCATCCAGGTATCACATATATGTACCTATAATGTAGATGCTGATCCAATACTTGCACTCAGACTCGGAATTAAATTGTTTCAGTAGATACTTTCAGACTAGCAGAACTATTGTCAACTTCATAATATGTATATTTATGACATAACCACTTGCAGCTGACAGAGGAATTGTAGTCCTGTAGTCCACATAGCACCAAAAAGCAGAGACAGAGAGAAGATATATAGATAATTTTTTTTTTCACTCTATTTGAATATCAGCCCTCCAGATTAGTAATCTGCAACTCATTGATTTAAAGACTGCAGAAAACATACCACAGACAGATCTTGCACTAAGCAGTGTACAGTTTAAGGCCCCAACTCTACAGATACTCTATTTTTTGCCTGTAAGAACAATTCCAATATATTAGATAGGGCTACATCATTGTAATGAAGCACGTGCATTTGTTTTTACATGATCAAGTGTTGAAAAACTAAACATGATTAAGGCCAAACTTTAATAGTAATACTCTTCCTGTAATTTAAGAGCTGTAATATAATTGAGACATCAATAAAAAAAGTCTCTAGAAATAAAATTACAAAAGGGCTTATCCTTCACTTTTTTTTTTAGGATATTTGTTTACTTTGCAGTACTTTGAAAAATAAAATTAACAAAGTTTCCATGAAGTTTTGCTTCAGACACCAGGTGCAACATCTGCTGTAGAACATCTTAAGATATGGAGCACTTCTCCCACTGCTGATGAAAACAGGTCATGGAGCTCACTGGGTCCCTTGTGGTTCTAACTTCAAGGCTATTCATAGCTGCTGGGACTGTGCGTCCATTCCTGTTTTCACAATTAAAACAAAGATCCATGCTGAGTTACATGAAAACTCACCAACAATGGATTTTTATAATTTTATAGAATTTGGGTCTTCTGCACTTTTTTACTTCCAGCATGTACTTGCTAAAAACTCAACATCTTGGAAGTCATCTCTAATAAGCTAAACAAAAGTAGATATCTTTGTATAGGTTAGCAATTGACATCTACAAACCAAAAATAGCCCGGCAACTAGGTAAGACTTCTGAGCCAACTGCAACATAGCACTAATGAAACAAGTTGCCAAATGAAACAATAATTAGATTTGAAGAGAGTTTCAACCAAGTCTGTACATAATTTACCATAGGTCAAGGTATTTCAACATTACCCTTGAAAGTACCAGGAAGTAGATGGTGGGAAGATGAATGCACAGCCCTTACCTTTTAACAATGATCAGGGTCACATGGCTAATTAAAATACCTTTGTTTACATCGGGTAAGAGTCCTGCTGTTAGACCATCTGCACCTGCAGTCTGTTCCATCAAAACCCCTTCCACAAATTGCATGCTCCTAATAGGTATTGCTGTGCCAATGACAATTACCTAATTAGACATTAGAATGTCAATGCCGATTTTAAAATCCATGCTAATTATTTTACTGTTTGACGGAATATTTCCCAATGAAGGAAGGAGTCTGGATAGCATAATTATGTCACGAGGAACACTTCTGTATATGATTAAAAGGTTTGGCTGGCTCTGACTGGAAGGGCTCCAGTTATTTATGTATTTAACAAAGTTGCAATCAGCACATACGGTTTTCATCTGAAAGAAACAATCTGAACCCTGCTCATTCACTTGCCTGCTATGGCAGAGCATATAATGAAGGTTGTGATTAGGTTCCTCTTCTGCAAGGTTTACCTTTGAGTAAGGTGAGTTTGGAAACAGAAGGACAACATATCTAGAAGACAGATGATATGATGGGGTTTTCATCTGGTTACAGTTTAAAGGCAGAAAGTTTGGGTGCAGGGTGCGTGACTGATTTTGTTTCTTTAGGCACAGAAAATACCTCTGCATCTAGTGCCGAGTACTTCTGCGCTTATTGGTTGCAAGCTGGTCCTGATACTAGGCATCAATATGTGGGTTTTGAAAGATCTGCAACACTTTCCTAGGCCTCAGACCATTGGTATTTAAAACAAGACAGCTTAAACCATAACCACAATAACCAGAAAGATGCATTTCGGATTTGAAAGTGTTTAATTCAACCTTTCACTGGCCACAAGTGAAAATCTTAAAGCACAATCAAGGAATCTAACTGCTGTCAGCACACTACTGAGGACACAAAATTCAGTAAATATAAGGAAACACTGCAAAAGTAAAGCAATAGGTGAAATGCTCACAAGCCTTTCTATACAAACTTACCCATTTTTTTCTCTCTTCTCCTCACCCAGAAAGAACACTGCAAAGAATACTGGCTAAAGCTGCAAGGCAAACACCACCACTGCACAGCTTTTGACTTCAAGGTGTCTTTGATTTTAAGCCGAGAAGGTACAACCAGAAAAAATATTTGTCCTTTTCTTAGAAAAATGCTGTGATAAGTAGCAAAGACAAATGTTTTCTTTTTTACTTTATAATTTTCACAGAAGCAATTACATTAAAATAACACTATCTAATTACTTGTCTAAACTTCCGTATCTGTACAGCTAACATGCAGGGTGAACAGAGCTCTTGTATCATTGTGGGGATTCAGTGGTGTATTCAACATATAACAACCTGCATTTAAATTCATATTCACAGCCTACTACTCATCAGCATAAATGTCAAGTGGCACTGTATAATACATGTCTATGTAGCATTCAAAGCCATACCTGCTCTTCGTGCTCAAGAAGCAATATCTGATTATAACCTCTCGGAAGCACAAGAGTCAGAAGTCCTTGGTCAAATGTCAGTAATGGAAGACTTGATCAACCAATAGCTAAACATTTCAAATCCCTTTTCAAATCTTCCCCCCAAACCCCTTCTCAAGACTCATTTCTGCTACACAGTATGTAGGAAATTAGCTGGTTGGTGATCAGGTTGAATGACAAATCTGGATGTCTGATCTTTAATAGTGTATAATACAAATACATATATATATAAACAACACTGCATGCTTCTGTTCATCCTCTGTCATGCTTTCAGCAGTTGTTTTCTTAGCATGCATATCTTAGATGTCTGAAACTCTTTCTACAAGCACTTTATAATGCCTAATGAAATAGAGCTGTGATTCTCATTTTGCAACTCATTCTGATATACCAAAACCCAAATAATATCTCTGACAAAGACTATTCTGACCTGAAGGAGTTTTCTTATATTTATATTTAAATGTGTTTGATTTGTCTTCTGAATGCTCCTGGGTGCATTTACAGCCTCTTTAATGACTTAAATTTAAGGATTACATGCCTCTGTGCTACTCACCATTGCAGTAATTGGAATTCTCTAGCTGTCCCATGCAACACTCACTGAACTGCTTAGCTGTGAGTTTTGGAAAAGTTTCAGCTGCAGAAGAGCAGTAGCCAAAAAGGCACATCCTTTAATGCCTGAAGAAGACAGAACAGCACAGTGGAGGTTTACACTAGGTTTGCATCTAATGTTTTACCAGGCACTATATCTTCAGAATATATAAACCAGCATTTATGTACCATAAAGACTTACATAGCAAGTCATCAAAAGTAAAGACATTAGAGAAGTTCAGGAATAAAATCCTGACCCCATGTCAATGGGTTGCAAAACTCTAGCTGACTTTATGAGGACTATGATTTCACTCACAAGTTTCTCCTTAATGCTACCTTGCTTTTGTACTGTATCTTACTTATTTTTTTGTCCTCTCTAACCAAGCACAATCAAGGCTTTCTAAAGATAATAGCTAACCAGAAGGACAAAAACCAAGTTTGGAATGCAATGCTCAGCTGAGGTAAAGGAGTTAACTCTCAAAGGAATTAATCTTGGTCTTCCAGCTGGAGATGAGGCCCAAAATAGGCAAACTTCAAGTGGAAATTTAATTTCGAACAGCTATTTCAGAGGCATATTTTCCAGGTGAGGCATATGTTACAGATTTAACTATCAGCTGAGTATCTTAAGGCTTGTTGTAAACACCTGAGAACTATTTTAAGAACATGAATGATAACCAGTGACTTAATGATATAGCTAGGTATCTAACAAATGCATTTGAAAGGATGTTCTATTTTTATTTATTATATATTAAATTTCTGGTGCAATAAACTCTTTACAAGAAGATGCAGATGACATATTCCCTACCATAAAGGGGTTTAAGGTACTTTTTTTCTTTTTAAATTCCAGTATTCTTAAGGGAAGTTTCCAACTCTTTAGAAACAACCCATCCAAGTTAGGATAATAAGCATCTATTAGGAGGATATCACAAATATAGTGAAAGTATGTGCTTATCAATTTAGGGTGTGATTTCAGAAGCTTTCTCTATCGAATTAATTTTCTTTCTACTGATGTAAATCATAAAACTCCCATTGACTTTGAAGAGCTCAGAGTTAGGTCAACACTAAGTACCGTTGAAAATTCCAAGCTTAAGTTAACTCTTGCATCTAAATTTATGTTGACTCAGTCATAATTTTCATTGTTCTCACTGGAATCATTACAGGAGTATGCAAGTCTGTTAATAAATATCTAATTTCTTTAAGAGCAGCATACCCCAGACTAGCTTGAAATAACTCATCCCTCTAAGAATGACATATACCATCCATCTCTATATATTTCCCTAGACTCAAAAGCTTCGACAACTGCATGGAAAGAATTTATTTCCTTAGAAATCTGTAGTCCCATTGTGTGTTGCATTAGCCGGAAATGGGATATGGAGCTGGATCTGCTGCAGGAAAGCATCTCCTAACGGACGTGATTTTGCTGAGGGTTCTTTTCTGACAGGTAATATTCCAGCAAAGCATGATCTTCTCTCCAATGGCCATAAATGATCCCCAAGTGAATGCTGCTGCTGCTTTTTTTGTGTCCAAGATTAATCCAAGATTTTCAGAAAAGCAATTGCCATTTATCAAGATAGTATCTACACCCTCAGCTCAGAACTGGGGCTCCAGTCTAATAGGTATGTCCATACACATAATTGAAAACACATTCTTGTTTCAAAGAATTCATCATTTGCATACAGCCCAGTGTTATGAAAAATAAATAGTAGAGCTTTTTTCATGCATTTGGAATATTTTTGTCATACTTCCGTCATACTAGGAATTCCATTTAGCAGGAGATCCCATCTCCACCTGGAAACAGTTTCCTTATACAGTCTTTACTGGCCACATTTCATTTCTTCCAAGCATCAAGTATTCGCATAAAGAGAAGAAAACTTTATGAAAGCGAAAAGCAGCAGACCATTACATTCTATACAAGTTACTGCCCTTCACCACAGTAATTCTTGCAATAAAAGCTTTGCTTCAGTTTCCTGAAGCAGTATCCTACAAACAAGTGCTTCTTTGAGACCTCTTTCATTGCTTGTTGTTCAGCATCAGGGGTTAGAGAGGCATCAAGGTGTGGAAACACAGAGCCCACTTCATCTACCAGGAGTCTCTGAGAGAAGTTGCTTCACCACCATTAACTATGGTAACCCCTTATCTAATCACATCGTGTCACCCCATCCTCAGTCTCTGCATGCCCAAACCCCTACCTATGCCAGCAGTCAAGGATACAGCTCTCACCAGGATGAAGTTCTTGCTGTAATGCAAATATGGGATCTCCAGCCTCCTTCCTGAGAAAGGCCTTCCTGCCTTGACGATTCCAATTTTAGACACATCAAAGCCACGCACCATGTTGGCTATTTTGCTCTCTGCAGTGTTTAGTTCCCAGGTGTTGAAAGGCAGCACTGTAACTGGGCTGCAAAAAATATGCAATAGCACAGAGGAACACTGAGATGAGCCGCTGCCATTATAAATATCTCACCTATAGAAGAAGGGATCCTTTTTCCCTTTGCTTTCAGTGGTAGGTGCCAGGTGCACGGCCTCTCTGCTCAATGCTGGCATTTCAAATGCTGTGTGCCTCCACCAATCAAGTTGCACTAGGCAAATTGCAGTTCTTCAGCCACATAGCAAAGAAAACAATGATGTTTTATTGTGTTCCCACCCACAGCTAATGACACCAACAGGGCAGACAAACAATATCTGCTCCTTGCTCTCACATTCCTCTTTCTCCAGTTCCATTAAATGGCAGCAGAGGTCTTTTTTTTTCCTTTTCTCCCCCAAGTGGTGCTTAGCCTATGTGGCTTCATAGAGCGAAGGTTTTCCATAGGCCTGAAATCAATCCACAATTCTGCCACAGGCATCTCTGGGAAATTATTCAGTCTTGTGTGTCCATTACCCTTCCATAAAAAATGGGAATACTCCAACTTCCTTCCTCTCACACCTCACCCCCTGCCAAGTCTCTATCTGTAAATTCTTTGGTCATACACCGACCAGTACATTAAAGCATGATGTGATTGGAGCCTCTTTTATCATTTATATCACTGTAAGTATCCATAGGTGGATAAAACAGATGGGAAAGAACTGTGAGAAGACTGTGATTAGCATAATTGCTAGTGATCACATCAGACAATCTGCGTAACCACAGTCAAGCATTTTTATAAGTATTGCTAGGGAGATTAATAAGAAAATCAGTGCTGGGAGAACCACTAAAGCAGAAGCTGTATTTTTCTGCAGGTTATTTTGGGACTCCTTAAAGGACGGAAACGTACCAAAATTCTCAAGATTATGTGTATGACAGCTACACAAAAGGAGAAGCAAGTACAAAGCCCCTTCATTGCCCGCTCACATTTTACTGTGGTGTGTGACCACCTTACAGGTGGTGCTCCCAGCATTTTCCTGCATAAGTATCTGATCCAGACCTGAAGACATCTAGTGAGCAGAACCAGAGGAAACGGGGACAGAGAAGAAGGAATTCTACAAGTGCCATTGCAATATTCATTAGGAAATTTCCTTTGAGAAAAAAATTAAAAAAAGAAAAAAAAATCCCAAAGAAAATCAGAATAAACTGTATCCATCTTAACACTTAAGAAACAGGTTTTGTGCAACTCATCCGGAATGTGTCAAAGCAGTCTGCAAAGAGCTGAAGGGCAGGAGGAAGCTGTGTGTGAATCCACTCGCCAAGTGGAGGAAGTCTGAGCTTGTCATGGCTTGCCTCTCTTTTACTGTAAATAGAGGTACACAACAGGGCACCTGCAGCAGACTGGGGGGAAATAACCACATTAAGGTCCACACATGAGCTTAAACACAAAAACCTAAGAGACACAAATTGAAAATACCCAGTCATCAGGTGTGGTTTAAGTCCTTGGCGCTCCCACTGGCTTGCTCTTTGAACTAGGACATCTCAGCAGCACTCTTGCTTATCCCATGCTGTCTGCAGTGTATCAGGATAAGCTTTTATTTCTCACCCTGCATGACAAGTGCCAAGAACAACAGGGTCCCAATACGAGCTGGGCTGCTGGGTGTTAGTGCAGTATAAGTAGTTATCATGCTGGCTTCAATAACGGAGTTCAGTGAGACTTTCATTATACAATACTGAGTCATTTTTTTGTGAGAAGCTGTCACACTAGCACTTACACATAGCCTCTGAAATTCATCTCAAAGAAAGCCTAAGCCTTGCACGTGACCAGCCTTCACTTGGTCCATGAAATTCCTTCACTGTTTAGGTAAGATATAAATTGTGGGATTTGTATATCCAGCCCTACTCAAAACTTTTCCAGCTTACACTCCTAAGGAAAATTTGGCAGAAAAAAATGACATACTAAAATAATAAAATGTACAAAGAATAGTTAGGTATGAGCTTTCTATAGCAAAGTCTGTGCAAAGTAGAAGCAGACACTACAGGGAATGCATCTGGTTAGGGTCAGGCTCCCCCTCTGATATTTTGCTCCCTGAAGTACACTCCTCAGTCCCTAACCAAAGCAGAATCCACCTGGGCAGGACACATGCATGACTGCTCCCTAAATGTGCACACAGGACCCCTGAATCAGACCCCGTGCTTGGGGAAGTAAGATTTTTTTCTTCTATGAACAAATCTGCTTCATTCTGCACCCACATGGCTACAGTAGCCACTAGTCAAGCACTTGAAACCAAGCAGCATTTATTGTGCATGCACTGAGGGTTCTAGGTTTCAGGTTTTACCAGTTATTCACAATAGGAGAATTATGACAGTAATTCCCAGCAGCATCTGTATTATCGTTTTCATTTCCTCTACACCTTGTCATTTCTTAGGCAGAAACACAAATCACCACCTTCTGTATATAGATTACTTAATATCCACTTTAGTCCATGACAACATCTCTATTTCTGCTTTGATTCACCAACATCCACCATGGTCTTTTTTCAGTCCCTTTCTGGACTGTGTGAGCTTTCTCTTTGCATTTCCCCACCAGCTCCCTTTTCTTTGGAGTATCAAGCATGCAATATGCCAACACTTCACCTTACTTTTTTAACCTTTTCATAACAGAACTGCCCCCCACACACACTGTCACTGAGCTACAGTAGTCTTATGATTGACATGAGCATCCTCCTGCTGTTAGATTTACAAACACATGCCCTCATGACCTCCGCAGGCTGACCATTATCTTGTCTTAGTTGAAAATCTTAACACAAAACAAATACAAATCTAACTGCAACTACTAGTGAAGCTGGTACATGCATTTACACCACACATCTACCTTTAGCCATATAGCTAAAATACTTGAAGGAAGAGTTTTTGTTTCACCATGTTTGTACAGGACCTATCTCTTTGCCACTGTGGAATAAAGCTGAGGCAAGAAGTGGATGAAATATTGAAACGAAATATTTACAGCTCTGCAGCTAGAACTGACCCCATTTGTGCACATAACTTTTGATGATCTTAATTACATGTTTACATACTTCCTTTTTATCTTTCAGAGAAACACTTCCCTGTGGAGTGGACAGCACCGATACACAAAGAGAAAGACATGGCAGCTTAGAAAACTTCATTTATACAAGAACCCTGACTTCTGAGTTTGATAAAGTTATTAACAACTCAGAGCGCACCTTTTCTAGTGAGAACATCAGGCAGCTAATCCAACAGCATCTACATGCATCGTAATTAATAAAAGCACATCCTACAACACCTTCTTTAAGCTTTTCTTCCATTATCCTTCGGAAGCCACAGAGGAACAACACACAGACCTCTGAAGTCCCACAGACGTGGGAAATCTGCCACTGACTTTCCCGCAGCACTCTCCCATGCCAAGGCCTGGCCCTCTTGCCCCTCTGCCATGCTGGCACTGGTCCAACAGCCACCTGCATCTGAGGGGTGGGAATCACAGAGCAGAAGAGAGGCAGCTCCAATGAGATTCCCAAACTCAAAAAAGCCCTGCTAAGCGGCACACTCCCACTCTCCCTATGTGCATCTTAGCACTGCAACCTCTTCACATCTCACGAGCTAGCGTGGAACAGATGCGTCCCCCCGTCAGGAGGCAGCAACACCCCTCCCTCCTCACATGACTCATATGATGTCAGAGTTGTCCTTGTCACCGACCCCAATTCGGGCTCACACGTCGAGGACATGCTTGCTCAGTGGATCCTCTCAGCATGACGGATCATCCATCCCCTCTCATCTGGGTTCCCTACTTCCTAGCTAACCACAGAAAAGGGAGGACTTTTTGCTAGTTGAGGAAACAGCTCCTCCATCAGTTCCAGCAGCACAGCCCCACCAAGAAATGTTGGCAGAGGCTGCAAGGTTTTGAACCTTTGACAATTAGGTCAGCATCTCCTTGTACAAAACCAATGCCCCTCTCCCCCAGTGTCCAATACAGAGATGCAAATTATTTTTATAGAACAGTCATGTACTTTTGTGTGATCTAATATTAGCTGTGCTGTATATAATTATTTTATGTAGTACTCTGCGTTCTGGTTGCACTCCCATCGATATGTCTAGTAGATATTTGTAGTTCCCTAGTAATTTAATAGCTAGTTTGTGCCCTAAAGCATAAAAACATTTCTACCCTATCTAAAGTAACCGTGGGTGGTGTTATCCATATAAAATCTTTGAGTCCTAATGAGCTTTTGTTCTCAAGTTATAACCCAAAAATACATCACCCGGCTGTTCCGTTCTCTGCTAAAGATCCTCACTATGATGTGAAAGGAAAAGAAATTAAAACTTTAGATAAATGTGTTTGATCTCCCACAAAGAGGGAAAAGACACCTCTCTGTATTGTATCTTGTTGGGATTTTTTCACAACCATTTTCTGTTCATTGCTAAGTGCTTAAAGGCTGAAGAGAAACTACAGGTTTCAAAACCCTGAGCTGGAAACAGCTGCGGTCTGAGGTGCTGGGGCAGGAGCAGCATACTAGCCCTGCTGCCCTGCAGCAATACCACAATAGCTGCTAAAGCCTGGACATGATGCTGCAAAGCAGTACAATGTTTGGGGTTCCTAAGAGAAAAAGGGCAGCAGATTCCTCTCTCCTTGCACAGATGCTGTTAGGGGACCCCCCACCCTTCCCCCTGGGGAAAAGTTGATTCTGGGATATGCTGGGGAAAGTAGGTCTCTCGGGCAAGTAAAGCCCATCTTTTGGCCACCCTGAGGCTTCATTCCACCTTCACAACAATCTTGGTACTGTGAGTAACGTGGAGTAGAGTGATGCCAGTGATGCCCTTTGCCTCTTCCTTAACTCGTCTTTATTCACAGCCGTGGAGGCCGGCCAGACCCAGGCGCTTACTGGAAGCCAGGCTCAAGCCTTCCTTGGCGTCCCCACCTCTGCTCTTTAGGAGAGGGTACAAGCTGTACAATGTATCATCTGTTATGCAATGATACCCGGCAGTGCGTTCTGCTTTGCTTCCCTGTGGCAGGAATACATCAGCCCCCTCTTCACATCCTCTCCCATCCCAACCACTAGCCCCATTCATCCCCACCACTCACTTTTTACTACCAAAGCCCTGTAAGTGAGGAGCACCTTGGTGCACAGAAAACTGGCCATAAGAATTACAGTGTTTTGGTCAGGGGAGGAGGCATGCCAGGGAGCCAACTCATAAGAGATTTTTTTTGGGCCAGTTTCAGTTCTGCCACCACTCTCCTGGAAATAATTGCTCTCAACTGCTTACATCAGGTCTGAATGTGCCTAGCCCTTCTTTCTATTACGTGTGGTTATTTTAAGTTGAAAATAAAATAAAAAGTGTGAGAAATATCACACAAGAAGTTTAACATCCCAGCAGAAACAAAAACCCCACTTTACCAGGTAGGTAGCAAAAAAAGGCCAAGATAAAATCCCTGGATAAACATCTCCTGAAATATCACAGAAATTTGTACCCAATTCTGACCTTAGAGGTAACACCCATCTCCAAACACAGAAGGGAAAGTGCCTCAGAGGGTGAAGCCTGGCTGCTTCATTAAGCGTGAGCAGCAAGTCAAGGATATTCAGCTACGTAGCAAACAATTCCTTATCACATCAAAGCAACAGGCAGAAATGCCAGCAAATCCTGTCTGCTTCGTTCAAAAGAGATTTTGTAGTATCTATGCTTGGAAACAATGAAACCTAGATAGAGTATTACCTGTCATTAGAAAGTAAACGAAGGCAGTGGGAATTAATTCTTCCACTCACAGTTCAGAAAGATTTTGGCATTCAGCATTATCTGTAAATCCCAGAAGCAGCAATCAGCAGGTAATCTGTTCAGTGTAACTAGATAGTCCCATCACATATAAGGATTTAACAAGTGCATCACCCCAGAGAGAGACCAATTACAAGATAATCAACTTCCTCCTTCCTTGACTCTGGGGAAAACTTTAATAAAATTGCAATTCAATCCTTGCCATACCACACCTTACAGAGCCCCTTTACTTGAACTAACCAGAAAGATGTGAATTGGGCATTGGTGAGAAAATGACTGTTTTGCAAAATAAACAGCACAAATATTCGACTATGGAAAATCTAATCATTTCACTGTTTTGGTAGGAAAAAATCAAGATACCGTGTCATAGATAACAACCAAGTAATGATCATATTTCTTTGATTAGCTCAAGGAATAAGGCTTAAGATTTTCTGAGTTTAGAGGAATACTGACTTAAACCAGCATCTCAGGTGAAAGCTGTTGACAACCCAAGAAGAAATGCCCCCATTCTCTCAGAAAAAGCCATCCTGAACCTCAGAAACCTACAGGAAAAGTTCATTGAAATTGTCAGTATAATAAAGAGAAATTCGTGTGTCACCAAACCATTTTTTTCTATCCTGAGAATACTTTTTGTATACACTCCCTGTAAGCATAGCTACTTCCAGCATGTACTTTGTTGTACTTGTGGGTAGACAGAGGTCTGATGAGCTGTTTGGGCAAATACTTTGAGGAAAGGGCTCAGCTGCAAACATTTGCACCAGGGTAAAGGACTTCTCTTCTCACGCTGCCCTTGAGCATGTTTAACATTAATCCACATTACCTGAAAAAAAAAGTAAATCTGAGATACCCAGGAGCCAGGAGAAGAGCTGAACATTCACCTCAAATGTAAAAAAACACACACAGAAAAACCAACCAACCAAACAAACCAAAAAAAGCTCCAACCCCCCCCCAAACCCACATAAGAACGTCTCTAATACCACTGCACATGACTGCAATACATTTGTGCCTGCAGCACTCCTCTCCAATGGTGCCAGGGCTGAAAAGCTCCTGCTGCCTCACTCTTCCCTCCCAGCAGCTCGCCTTCTTCTGATGAGCTGCAGGTTCTTGCCAGGGCCCCTCTCAGACCCAGGACCTATACCTCCAAAATCCCTTCCAGCACCCAGGTATGCACACCCAGCTCCATTAACAAGCAAAGGGACCAAAAAATACACTTCCCTTATCTCCCACCTCTTCTCTCCTCTCATTTCTCCCATTGCTCTCCCTCAGTATATTTTAGCAGGGAAGTGCCAAACAAGCACAGTTCTAGAAAGGGAGTGAATAAATAAGTTGTGCTCATCCCTTGCATCCTGCAACTTCTCTGTCTGCTGCTCTTGGTCCTTTCTAATCTCTTGCTATCTCACTCACTCCCCCTTTCTCTCTTCCTGCTTCTTTCTCTCCTTTGGCACTGCAGCTTTAGTCTCCTTTATATTTGAGGGAGTGCATTCTTTGTTGCTCTCCTCCAAATGCACTCTACTCTTTTCTCAAGTCTCCTACAAACACCCATCTTCTACAGATATTAACATCATCTCTCCTTATTTTTACTATGCCAAGCTGCTCTGCTTTGCTGTGTTTTGCTCACGCAGCACCTCTCTATTTTATAGAACATTTATGACACCATGTACATAATACATAACCAAGCATTTCAGCATGGAAGCAATTGCCTCTTACATTGAAGTAAATCTGGAATTGACAGTTCTAAAATGCTTATAACTGCAGGACTGTCTTTCATAGACTCACAGATTTTAAGGCCAGATGGGACCATTAGATCATCTAGTCTGAGCTCATCTGAAAACCTGCTCTGGTTCTTCCCTAATAATGGGTGTCCATGCGATGCCATCAGGACTTACCAGCACAGCATCCCAGGATCCGTATTTCAGTTGTCACTATGCACAGTGCAGCCAGCGTATCAGCTGCATGAAGCATCCTTCCAACCTCCGAACCACCGAGGCACACAGCAACTATTACTTTCCTCTGACAATCCTACTTGCACAAAGGAAGCAGGTAGGTAAGAAGGGAATATAAAAGGGAAATTTGCCTTTTTAGGAAAAAAATCTCCAAAGTAGTTTTTAGAAAAATCACATATACCATTTCTGTCATTCCTATTGCAACACAGCCTAAATTTAAAGTACAAAAATTAATGAAAACCACAAACAGTTCCTGCACAAAGAAGCTAATTTAAATACAACAAAATAAAAGGGCGGGTGCACTACTGCCTGTGTTCACACTCACCACTGATTACTTGCCATGTTTTATATTTCCTTAAAATCCATATCCTATTTTTATTTTTCACCTTTTAGTATTATTAGTGTTGTGTATTTCCATTATCAGATAGCTCTGAAAATCTAGATAATTTATTTACACAAAGCTCTGTAGTTATATTTAAAAAGCTGGCAGAATTTCTTGCGTTTGGATAACTCGGGTATATAAATAGGGTTTTGTCTTCAATAAATCCTTATGCCTTGCATGTACAAAATAAAACACAGAGAAAAAGTCAAAGATCAACTAAACACCCAGAACTTACATTGAATAAGAGAATATAGTAAATTATCTAATTCAGGCTGCATATAATGAGAACTTACTAGTAATTTATCTATATGTCCCCATAATTTCAGTATCTCCCAAGAAGATGCAGCAATTTTCTTGTTTGCTTCCAATCCACAGGTTTTTGTGTGTAGGTGTGTTTTAATGCCTTTTCCCATTTCTGGTGTGCATATCTGCATGAGAATATGCACAATTATCATCTTTAAAAGGCTAACTTGAGCATCCGAGTTTGAAATGGAGTTCTCAAAGGGATAGATAATTTATACTTCATTCCTTGACTGTTAACTGGATTGGGAAAGTACAAGTAAAACCAAATTATTTTTGCCAGCTGACTTTCAGAAAATTTTACACTAGCCAATATGCAAATTTCTTAATGAAATCCATCCTGGGAATTTATTAAACTGATTATACTGAAGAAAATTACTTGCATTTACATTGAAAAGTGAAATACTCCATCCTGACCTATATATGTGCTTGCCAAGATTCTATCTCTACTATACTCAGGGTCTTTGCCATGCTATCACCATGAAGAAGAGCAATTTCTCCTCTTTTTTTTGCTTTCTTTTTTTTTTTTTTTTTGTTAATAAAAGTTTAATAATAGACACTGCCAATAGCCATTGTTGACCCAAGTCAAAAGGGTTTGAAATTAATTTATCCGCTTTGGATGGTGTATATATTTCTCATTACGAGTGTCAGTGATGGACAAGAAACCATTCCAAAAAATGTATTGGGTATCATGCCAAACTCTGTAATCAAGGTCTCTTGCAGAGACTCTGGAGTATACAAAGGGTTTCACACAGTCAGGAGCGTTAGCTATGCATGCTTTCCCGTTGCCTGGGCTCAGCCAAATACTCTGTGAGAACAACACGTATATGCACTTTGTTTTATTATGCCTCGCAGATGCTTTTTTGTTTTATATTTCAAGCTTTGTCAGGTCTAATGTTCGTTCCTTCTTCATCCTTCAGGCCTCACTCTTCCACCTGCACACCCCCCCTAAATTTCAGAGCAGCTTCCTAGACAGACCTGGTATCGATTACATAAACTGACTTTCTTGGAAAGTAAAAGAGGGATCGGGGGGTGGAATTGAGATTTCTTCTACTTGCAACCGAAAATGGCAGCCGTTGAACAGATCTGGTCAATGACAGTAAGAGAATAAGCCCAGCAGAAAGTGGTAATATATTGTGTTACACTTATGCCAACTTGCCAAGTCAAGTTCTTTTTCTCAAGCGCATGTACAGTTTGTTCTCGCTATCCTCAGTTAACTCTGCTTTCTGAATAGAGGAGATGGGAACCGCTCAAAGGCCACAATAGCATGTTCTACTTAAGGTTTCCTCTCCACACTAACCATTGTGGATAGCACTCTTTACAGTCAAGCGCTCTTGAATAAGAATGCTCTCATTAAGGATATGAAGCTATGTTTTCTTTACCTTGCAAGAATTCTGCAAAATGAGATTTTCCTCATTACAGGCAAAGTACCTGCTGCTAAAAAGGAGCACAAAGTTGGCTCGATTTCCTCAAATGAATCTGAAGCTGCCTTCAAAACTAGCAGCAAAAGAGCATCAAAATGACAATATTGTACAAGAAATGCATCAGGAATGACTGATTAATCTAAGTTTCTATGGGAACGTGAGAAATGACATCTTGGATCAGATGAGTGGCCTGTTTAGTCCAAGATATTCTGTCAGCTAATACCATACACTGCGACAAGCAAAGGCTTACTGCCCTGTAAGAAACAACTATCACCAAAACCTTAGAAAACACAGGTAGGGCAGCTTGACAGCAAATATCAGTTGATGCTCTGAAGCAGGTGGCCTAAGATGTGTTTTGTAACAGCAGTATGCAGAAAAGAAGTAAAGGCAATTTTGCAAAAGCAAATATCATTTTATTATTTTTTCTATCACTGAAACTTGGTGACACTCCCTTTCTTAAGCTGAGTTTTTCAGACAGGGGAGTCTGCCAAAGGGTGGGTCGTTTAATTTCAAAATTTGATCCAAATTTTTATAGGGGTTTGAGGCTGTGGGTGTTTTTTCCTTCTCTTTATATTAATAAGGATTACAAAAAGCACATAAATTCTTCAATATTATGCACTAGAACCATCATGATGAAGCCTGATGTAGCAGGCATGTTTTTTTTCTTTACAAAATACTTCTTTAAAAGCAGATGTATGTGAAAATTATTACCAGCCCAAGGAAGGACAAGGATGAATCTTTGATTCAACTAGCTATTCAAAGAGTGCAACAACAAATTCTGCCAGTTCAGTGTATTTATTGCAAGCAATTTTCAAATGTAATAAAAATCTAAAACTAACAGGAAAATCGCGGTACCAAGACATTATGGGATACAGTAAAGTAAAATTAAAAATGGTAAGGTAAAATAATAGTAATAATTATTTTGTCCATGGATAAAATGTGGCTGAATTAGTAGTAGTGTCACTCGTTGTAATTGAGGAGGAAATTCACGAGGGAAAAAAAGACCCCAAACAATCACAATTTGGACATTTTCTTATCAAATTTTATATTTTTTCCTCACATGGCTCTTGTCCCCAAATTAAAGGAAATTATTCCTAAAACCTGACCATTACAAGGGTACATTCCTATGTGTTTCTGTGCCAGGAAGTAGAGAAATTATTTGTTCTCATTTTATTCACCAGATTTGAATGTTTACCCTTGCATTCAGTCTTTCGAGGCAATTTTTTTGCTGTTTGTAAAAATAACAGAAATTAAATGTGATATCTCAAAATGCATGAAAAAAATGAACAGAGAAAAAATCTCTTCCTTTAGAAAAATGCAGAATATTTTTACTACAAAATGTCTGTGGTCAATTCTTGCTGCTACATATGTCTCTGGCAGTCCTTATGCTTTTGTTCTTTTTCATACATTGAAGTAAAAAACAAGCCAGAAAATTCTATTAAAATGTTTTTAAAGCATGTATTGAAACCTCACAAATAAAGACATGTAAAACTGAGACGAAGTTATTTTCAGCAGCAACCTTAACCTCTGCAGAGACAATCTTTTAATTACACCACCATATACCATAAGAACGTATTAAACAGCACTAAGCATTAGAATAACATAGAATAATGATAATGAAGTGGCTGGCACAGTTTGCCCATCCACATTTGCAATTAAATTAACTTTCTAGTTAAGCTAATTGTTTCTGGCATGACAATATGGAGCAGTCAGTTAAGACACAATTTCTTTAATCACGCTCTGTTTTCCTGTGTCGAACAAGAAATTGATGGAATTAGAGGCTGTATTCTGTGCAATGTGGCATTTTGTGCTGGCATGAGCAAGGCAGTGCTTGTTGTGGTTCTCCATTGAGCCCAAAAGCTCCAACTACCCTGGTTTGAGCCCCTCTGCTCTTCACCCAGAAACACAGAAACCCAGGATGATTTCCTGGGGTATCCTTGATAAGTAAGGTTCCCTTCCGGCAAGCATGAAAGCTGGAGAAGGTAGTGAGGAGATGGGCAATGCACAGGAAACCAGGAATTTATAACCCCACACTTTTACCTATCAAACTTGCACTTTCAGGTCTCTGGCTGCTGACACTGGGTCACAGCCATTTCCATCCTCTACTTCGTGCTTGGAGTTTGTGAAAAAGCTCGAAACAGCATCCTGGTCTCAACCCTGATCATCTTGGCACCCCTAGCACCTGTGCCAATTATATATCTCACTTTTATTATTATTATAGCACCAACACAGTAACTCAGTGGATTAGTCACTTCTAACTCCAGGGACTCTGGGTCCACAAGGTGAGTTCGATCAGGTGTTAGAGCTCAGGTTAACAATTAAATTTACTCAGCTAAATATTACAGCTAGGACATTAAACCTTTCCCTTTAGTCAGGAAGGAACTAGCATCTATGAAAAATGGTAGTTATTAACCACCATGCAGCGTCTCCAAATCTATACTACAGATACTGAGACCTAGTCTCCAGTTACCTTTGTGAGAGGCTGATGCAGTTACACAATGGTCATATTCCACAGGGAAACAGCAGCACTGAACTATGCCATGCCTCATGTCTCACTCCACTTTTTGCATAAGCATCTTTGAGAGTTCAGATATTAGCACTTTTGCTAGGAGTAAAATACACATATTTGTTGGAAAGGAATTTGGATTTCGATTTCATTGTTGTCCTAAGACACAAAACAGTGGTCTGATGCAATGTCTTCAACTAGAGATGAACATTTTCTCCAAAATTCTTTTTGCATAAATTATTCATTAAATAAAATTCATTTTATTTCTCTTTTCCACACCTATTCAATATCAAAGAAAAGGGAAGAAAGAATCCTGAAGTTTTCCTAAATGAATAACTTTTAATAAAAACATCAAAAAACTAGAAGTCTTTTTGCTCCTGCTGAGCATGAATGATTTACAGGGGAAAATAAAAAACAAAAAAAACAACCTCTAAATTTTTCATTTAAGAAAGATAATGTTCTCCAACCAGATCTCACCATCAGCCCCCTTTTGGAAATAGATGAAGGGTCAACCAGTAATTAGAGGGCCACTTGAGAAGTTCAGTTATGTTCACCCAAGAATTCACCCTAAATGCCATACAGCTGCTGCCCACCTGTTCCTGCAGGGTGCATATGCACCTCAGTAGCCTTCATCCATACAGCTGTAAGAAAGCATCACAGTGGGATTGACCAAAACTTGCTGAAATCATTGAGTAAAAGATCTGGCTTTCATTTGTACTAAATACAAATAAACATTAAGCTCATTTATGGAGCAAAATACTCAAAACAATGGAAGAACAACCAAAGCATAAACATATGGGAAGTCTGGAATGAAAATAAGCCCTGCAGCCTAGACGGTTAGGACCTTGATTGGTAGCAGAATGGTTGTTTTGGATGTTTGCAGGAGAATCTCCAATCAAAAGCCAAAAGGAAGCATCAAAAAGAGCCACAAAAACATCAACAGCATGACTTTGAGATAAAACTTAAGAAAGCTATTGAGTCAAGTGTTGACTGAAAGAGACTAGGAGTTGCAAGCAAGGGAATTATCGCTTGTTTGATTCTACTTACAGATACAGAAACCAGGACTTTGTAAATAAACAGGATTGCATCAAAGATAAATCACTCAGTCATCAATTGCTCTTCTTCAAACTCTGGGATTCCTATAACAGAGTTAAAGACAGAAAACCCCCACATTCTGGTTTCCAGGAACAAAACCCGTGAGCTGGTATCTCTCCTGTATCAGGGCAGAACAAAAGGCAGTACATGGTTCAAACATGTAAAGAACAGGAGGAGTTAAAACACCACCTGAAAATGTACTGGTAAAGAATAACCCTCATTAGAAAGCCAGTGGCAAAATGCCCAAAGAGACTAGGAGGAGCAGCTGCAACAGTTGTGGTTTGAAATAACATTGGAAAGGTCTACAAAAGCTTTGACCAACCTGAAGGTTGCTATCTGATGAACTGCATAAAGGGCTCAGAGAACTGAAAAGTGTCCTACAGAATGAAAATGAATCAGTATCAACAACTGTGACCCTCTCAAAGAAAACGAGAAAAAAAACAAAACAAAACAAAAGAAACAACCCACCTCCATTTGAATTGGGTGGGAACAAATCCTTTCCCTGATATACTCAAATATCAGTAAGGACCTCAAGGGCAAATTGGCTACAAACAGTTTACAGACACTCAGGTAAGAGCCGGAAATAAAGATCAGCAAAAGACAAAAAGATATTGTACTGACTGTAGAATTTACTACAGATCCTGAACTTTTTTCACAGCTGCATACCACAAACGGAAACAGCTGTGAAAACCAGAAGAAGATGCTAACACTTTGCCAAGATCTCTAAAGTGCAGTTCTCTATCTCAACTTCAGCTCGGCAATTCTAATATGGTTCATGCCATTATTTTGCTTTGTGGAAGGAGGGATGATCAATCTAAGTTTATAATCAAAAGAAACTGGCAAAAATGAAGAAATGCAGTTGAGGTCATTATTGATCCTGGAGGAAAAAATGCTTTTATACAAATACAGGGATAGTGAGAAAAGAGCATTGCGTGCTCCAAACGAGATGCCTGACACCAAGATGCAGCTCAGGGAGGAGGGGACACCAAGCTGAACCAAATCAGAAGGCTCACACACCAGTTTGTAGGTTCTGTAAGGATCTTAATAGTTAGTTAATTAAATAAATAAATAATTAAAAAATAGAAGTAAAAAAAATAAGGCTATTTTGAGTGTAATAAAAAATTATGTGAAATGCACAAGAACCATGAAGTCTGAGTCAGACTTTAGTTAGGACACTAAGAAGAGAAAAAAGGTAGAGGAATAGGTGATTCAACAACATAGATCTCTTTTGCAGTGCCCATGTCCCACCTTTAGGGGCAGAAACACCACTAGAAATTAGAGGCAGTGTCAGCTTTCCAGCAAATGAAATATGAGGAGTATTTGAAACTTGCTTTGAGACCCCCTATCTCTGGGACTTTTGGCTGCTGATGTTGTTCTGGATCTGAAACAAGAGTCAATCTCTATCTATTTGCTGAATGCTTCTGATAATAGTCAGAAGGAGATGGGGAAAGTGGGACCAGGGTGGCAAAATGTAGACCTGGTAAATTAATACAAACTATATGAAGATTAGGGGTAGCATATGAACGCTTATGAAATGTATTAGCTTTTAATATGACACCCTACCAAACATTCAAAGAGAAGCAAGAAAATGGTTTTGAGACTGGTTAGAAATTACTCTCTCTTTGACAAATACATAAGTTGTACTTTACTGCTTCTACATAAGAGTGATTCTGGGGAAACGGGCTACCTAAACTAAACAGCATTCTTCTTTTCAGCAGGGAAGCAGTAAAGAAGTCTTATACGCCATGGAAGAAACATGTCAGGAAGATAGAACAGACCCTTCAGCCAGACCACCAAATGAGTCCAGTTAAGGAAAAAAGACGACAGCATCAGATTATAGAAATCAACACAAGTCATCTAGTGTGTGCTTTTCTACTACTGTAAGCAGTATCCTAGATTCTGGTGAAAGCTTTGTCTGGTTTACTACCCTGAATCTTAAAAGTGTAGCTATTGGCAAGTGAAAGTGGATCCGGGGGGAGAAAAAAGCTTTCACATTAGGACAAGGACTGTGGCAATTTAAAATAATGGCTTTTGACTAGTGAAATACATCAGCTACATTTAAAAGTCTAACGGAGAGGGTATTACATGGCATGCCTCTCTCAGCCTGTTTGTTATACCTAGATGATATCCTGGTGCATGCTAAAATGTTGGAACAAGAACTGATACGTTTACAAATGGCTTGTAATTAGCTTAAGGCTGCTAGTCTGAAACTTTCTCAAAAGAAAGCTAAGAGTTTATTTCAAAAAGAGGTAATCTACCTAGGGCAAAACCAGCAAGGAAGGGAGAAAGATTTCCTTGGACAATGAGAAGCTGCCAAGAGCTTGCCAGTTGCCCCCACGCAGGGATATGCACCAGCTGTGGAAAGACTCTGTTTCTTTTTTTCAGGACTACCAGCATATTTTTCAGATGTGCAAAACCACAAAGTTGATTAGGGAAACCATCCCAGTAGTCAGCCAGTATAAAGTTAACATTTCCAGACTTGAAAAGGGCTTTTACAATTGCTTCTGCTACCTGCACCCGGAGCTTCTTCATGCTGTCCACTCGTTATTAGTGCTTGGAGGCAGGTACAACTGCAGACAAAACTTGGAAAGAAACTGAATTACTGAGAAAGAAAAAAGTGCAAATTTCTTGAAGGCATTTATTCCTCCCTCCACAGCAAAACATTTTCCCCGCTCTGGGTCTGCAAGGAAGTTTCTGGTCAGCATAGAAGAAGCTTCCACAAAATGGCTCTCTTTGTGGGAATCTGAAGATGACTAGAAAACCAGCAATGCACGGTTTCATAATCACACTGGTTATTAAACTAGTCTTCTGATGCCTGGTCAAGTACATCATTAAGGTTAATAATCACTGGGGAAACTGTCACCTACCCTTTTTCCATGATTTTCAGAAGAATAAATGCTCCTACTTCGTTCATTGAAAGAGGATTTGTCAGCTTCCCAAGAAGAGGATCTCAGTACTTATGACATAATGCATGACATAAACCCAAATTGGTAAATGTAGCCCTTGGGAGACAAATCCCTCGAAATACCTCTCTGAGTCAGAAGATGAACTATAGTGCAGGCAATGGAAAAGCAAGTAGGAAAAAATGGCCAGAGCAAACCCCACGTATCAGGAGTGGTTTTGTCTGCAGTAGTGGCCATAATCAGATACTGGAGATGAGGAAGAACAGAGCAATCCTGCTTATGCTATTTCCCACTCATACCCTCGCAGCTTCCAACTATTTTTAGCTCTGAGACTTGCTGACCCATATATAGTTTACATGCAGTTAGTAATTCTCAATGATTTTGTCTTTCATGAACTTAAATGTGTAAACAAGTCACATCCACAATGCAATTTGGCAGTGAGTTACACTGGTCTACCACCCACTTTGTGAAGACATTCAATGATTTGGAACATCCTTGTCCTCTTCTGAAGTTTTTAGCTTCCTGTCCTACAGAAATGTTCAGAAGTGAAAGGTTCAAAATGAGAGTGCATTCAAGGCGATCCTTGATGTTCTTTCTGTTGTCCTCAATGCTTTCCCTGGTAACTATTAATGTTTTCTTAATCATTGTGGAGCACCAAAGATTTCACAGAGCTGTCACATTCCCAGCACCTTGCTCCTTCATTGTAACAGTCGGCTTAGATCCTAGATCCTGTCATTATGTTATGGGGAGGGTTTGTGGGGCTTTTTTGTCATGCTTTTTGCATAACATGCACTCGTGTCAAAAGGTGATGAATATCATGCAGACGTATGACAATGTGCCATCAGAGAGCATTAATCTCTTATCCTTAAGCAAAGATAAAGCTGCTAACCAATATTTGAAGCTGATTATCAGCCTCCTTGTTTAATTCTTCAATCTGATCTTTTTTTTCTTTCATCAAATAGATCCCAGTGTACCCATCTCTCTCCCAGTTATTTCTTCATTTTGGAGCTCTTCCTGTTATCAAGAGTTTCTTATTTGCTGCCTTACAGCTACCCAGTTCAATCTCCAGTCCCAGTTTTTCCCCAATCCTACTCCATTTCTAGTTTACTCATACCCCTCCTGATTTTTCCCGAGTTTCTGTCTGCCAAGCATCTGCACTGGGTGGTTTCTCATTCAGCAGCACATTGAAGGAAAAATCAAAACTTCTTCTTTGCTCTAGCATTTGGTACCTGCCTGCCTTTGACCAACTGTGATCAGTATGGGTCAGTATGGCTTTGTTTTTGCAGCTTTAATCTTGAGAGTGTCTCAGCAAAAGCACAGGAGACAACTACTCAAGAGATTACAAAGAAGGACAAATGTTCATCAGGACAAAAAAAAAAAAAAAAGGCCTGAAACAAGGGAGGTTCTTTATGTCACTTTTTGGGGAAAAAATAATTACTGGCCCAAACTCAACCAAAAGCTAAACATGCATTGGTAACACAGTCTTATTCAGAGAAAGTTGTGTTTTTCTAAGAAAAAACACATTTGCTTTTCTCAAGACTAAAACAACCTCTCTTTCTGTGTTGTGAAACTTGGAGCATATTTGGCAACTTCAATGCTCTTTAGGTTGGCAGTAATTTATGGAGGAAAAAACCCAACAAGTATACATTACAGATAGCAAAACTGAGTCAGAGCTTGGAAGAGAGGCTTGACCAGTGCCACATCAGACATTGACAACAGAGATGAGAACAGAATATGTATTTTCCAAGCTTCAATCAAAAGGCACCCTATATCCCAGAACAGTGTCATTGCCTATACATATGCAACACTGAACAGTGAATGATCCTGAATGCTCAGTGCACCTGCCAGTGTATGCAAGTCTTGAAACACAGAATGGGAAAATCAAAATACACTGAGAGTTTAAAATGTAACAAGAAAATAGTATGGATCCAGAGAAGTGAATTCTAGTTAACACAGCTGACAAACTGGAATGCAGCAATACAGTATATATGTGAAAACTCTTTCACAAGGTCTGCTGAAAAGAGCATACAGAGTAATAAATTCATGCTCAGCTTTCTCACAACAGGAAAAAAAGTTAGAAAAAAAGCATCCTCCTGAAATCCAGCTACTTGGGTTTTCTCCCTCGAGTGTGATCATGCTCCTTTTGATAAACTCTGACCAGAAGTAGCACTACATGCAGCAAACAAGAAAGCTTTTCAAAATCCAGACCCTGCCTGAATGTTGTGCTTCAGTCAGAGGTGTAAAAACACCCAAGGACATAATTTAACTAATGTAAGCACTTCAGGACTCCTACTGAAACCGCTTGGAGTGGTGTATTCAGTTGTTTAAGGCTTTTTTTTTTTTTTTTTTTTGTGACAGG
>JANHGB010012331.1:33003-44055 GCA_026283785.1 Coracopsis vasa | reverse complement strand
CTCATCAACCAACACCCCCAAGTCCTTCTCCTCAGGGCTGCTCTGAATCTCTTCTCTGCCCAACCTGTAGCTGTGCCAATTGTGTTTTAAAAAAATGTGTTGTGTTTTAAGGTTCCTTTAGTACAAAATTTTCCTCTTGGTGGAGGTGGGATGGGGGAGAGGGTGTTAAAAAAGAGAGTACTTCCATGCAGCATTAATAGTGAATCCCTTTCTGCTTTTTATCTGCAGCTTATTTCTGTTCAGAGAGAGATTCATAGTTCTGTTTAAGAGAAGAAATTTAAATTCCATATTAGATCGTTTTGGTTTTGTTTTTACTTTTTAGGTTTACTTTCATCTATGTTGATATGTTGGAAAGCAAAGTTAGAACTATTTAAGTTGCTTGCAGACATAGACATCAGCAGGCTTGGAGCCTCTGTTTATCAGGGCTGTCCTGTGCGGCTGCGTTTATAACATCTATTATGAACAGGCCACATGGCAAATAGTTTAAAATGTGTTGCAGTTTAAGTTGCTGCTCCTCTTTTGTCCTCTGCTCAATACGGAATTGTAGTGGCAGGTCCAAATGATCTGAAGACAAGTGTTGTTTTATTCTTTTTCTCCAAACTTGTCTGTCTTGGACTTGCTGTGAACACGCATTTTCAGTTCTGTGATGTGTTTTAGAAACTCAAAGTAGCAAGCCCATCCTAGATAAGAACATTACTGCAGTTATCTATGCAAAAGAGAAGCTGAAGTGGAATCTAAGTCATCCAGACAATCTCAAACCCTGAAACCTAATTTTAGTCTTTCAGGGAGTGGAGAGGGACACACAGATCTATTTACTCCAGCATTAGACCAGCCAAAAAAGGCACATGTCATTTGAGACTCCAGCCTGTGGAAGAAGTTTGGAATTAGATGTAGGAGGAAACTGCTTGCTTAATCATCATCTTTCCGCATCTTCACTGTAGAAGAGAAAGGAAGGCAGATAAATTTGCATTGGATCTTTCATGTGTGCAGCTCCTTCTGTGAAGTAGAAAACTATTTCCTCTGTGTTTGGAGAAGCCACGGTAGCCTATCAGTGGCTAGTTTAACCTGTAAGCCCACCGGTCTCTTAACCAAGCCCTATGAATCCAGGAAGATAAAGTGATCTTGTTTCAAAGATAGTAAGTTCAAATCTTGTGGCTGCACAGTCTTTTATCTTCCATGTACAATCTGTTACTGTTTTCAGCACTTATTTCCAAGTAGTCTGAATTATGTCCCACTACAGGGGACCTTGCCTGAGTAGTAGGAATATCTTATTAGATAAGAAAATATTTATATCAGTGTAAGAAGTTGTCTAAACTCTTTCACTTACCATATACCAAAGGAAAAGTGATGGTGATACCTGTTTTTAAGTAATGCTTTCACTAACTGATGTGTGATTTTTATAGTTTTTCCAAATAAAGCCCTTCAAAGGCTTTAGATGCTTTAACTTTGTTACAATTCTGGGGGACACAAAAGGGAAGAAGTGTGTGTTTTACACTGAAGTCTTGACCACATTTTTCAGCTTTGCCTGCCTCTGTGATTATGTGCATAGCATATCCTGTAAAACCTCAGGTTTACTATTCCAGATCTACAAAGTTGGAATTTATATCTCTGCGGGTTTTTCCAAGAAGTTGTTTTAACCAGGGAATGTTGCTACAGACTCTAACAGCTGGAGTTGGGGAAAGTTGCTATCAGTTGGTCATGATGGGAGCTGCTAAGGGAGTCTTAATTGCAGTTAAATTTGAGGTGCTACATTGGGATGGTCATTAAAATTGGTGTCCCGTAGTCAAAGCAAATGCTGATCAGAAGGCTTTTTCTGCTGATGGGAGAGGGAGGTTTGTATCATCCATCCCCATTATATCACTAATGGGGTGGTGCACATTTCCCAAAGGAAAGGAAAATTTATACTTGTAATATCGAAGCCCTTGAAACACTGCTTCAAATTCTGAAAAACACCTTGATGTCATTAACAGACCTAGGAAAACAAGGCACATGAGAATTTAGGTATGTGAAGGTGTGGTGCTGCAAAAGAAGTGATGCTTCCTGTGTGGTCAGCAAGAGCAGAGGAGCGATCCCACCCTGGAAATTCCCCAAAGCTTTTCTCAAACAATAAACTAACAGGTTTTTTGCCAGTGATAATTTTCCCTGAATGGCAAATAAACCTTCCAAGGAAGGTGAATGGAGAAGCGCGAGCCCTCCGCCTGACTTCATCTGGCAATGAGAAAATGTTATTATCTGGAAGTGAAAAAATTGAACTTCGGGAACTTTGTTTAACAATCATCTCTCTTCCTGATTGGAATAAATGAGCCCAAAGATTTAGCCCCATGTTCGCTCTTCAGAGAAAGGGCTTTTACATTGATTTCTTTCAATGAGCATAATTTTTTATTTTGATGTGCAATTAGGGCAAATTCAGCTTATTTTTTTCCAGCTCTTGCTTTCACACAATGCCCCTTAATTAAACACACTACACAGAGATGGCAGGTGACTTGCCATGCAGGGCTGAGACTCTGCTGTGATCAGAATTAGAGCCACAGGTCATACCAGCCCATGGCACTTTTAGGAACATAGAGCAGCAAAACAGCCACAGCACATAATGGTTAACTACAGAGCTAGACAGTGAAAGCCAAGCACGGGTAAGCTCGCAGCTGTATGCTTGAGCTGGTGTGTATAGCATCATGTTGACTTGCTTGTGGTCACATATAGCAGAGGATACATCTAATTATTAAAATCCAAAGCCAGGCCTGAACCCCTAATTTGCTTGCAACTTGCTGTTCAACAGCAACCCCCAGTAAGAAAAGGGAGCCCCTGCTTGTCAGCGAGAGCTAAACTAATTGCACTTAATGTGATCTGGTTCCCTTCTCTGAATCCTGGGCTGAAAGCCAGCGGGGACCTTCATCTCCTCGGGCTTTTGGGCATTCGCAGTTTCCATTGCCCTGATACACAATTCCTGCATCCTGTACCAGTGTGCTAATTCTCCAAAGCACTTTGCAAATCCCTATGTGTCCAGTTCCAGCTGGCTGCTGCAGGGGCACGTTGATTTGAATGTGTACATGTGATGCTGACCTGCCTCTGCCATGTTATAGCATAGCTTTGCTTAGAATCTTGCATGCAAACTGTGTCCCAAAGTGTCTTCCAATGATAAATACTCTTTTAGAGTGAAGCAGATGTGATAGAATATGGAAAATACAAAGAAATAACTGTTTTTTTTTCTACTGTGTTTTAAGGAAGATGGAAAATTAAGAAAGCAAGAGAATCCAAGGAGACTTGTCCGGGTGGCTAAAGGACTATTTAAAATTACTTTCCTGCCAAGTTTTTTCACACTGTTAAATTCCTGACCTGATCAGGATATCAGTTTCTTTCTTCTACATACACCAATGCTTCTTGACACTTAAAACTAAGAATATAGTCAAGTTAAAAAAGAGATCAGTGTTAGGCAATGGGAGGCAACGTGAGCCCCTGAAAATGGGCTTTAAGGATAAAAGTGGAAAAACTTCATATTCTGAGATCAGTTGGTATTCCAGCAATAAGCTGTTTTCAGATCCTACATGTTTTGCTGAATATGTGACAAGGATAGCTGTGACAAGGATAGCTATGACACAGGGGCTTGAGGAGCCTTGGAGGAAAACATAGTTAGAAATGCTTTGGGCTTTGCAGGACTTTTTCTTACTGTTTTTTATTTTTTTTTAACTTTTTAATATATCCTGACTGCCACAGTCCATATTTCCTTTGTTCCAAACCATACCGTAGCTGTCTACAAACTGCTGTAAAGTGCAGTTACCTGTTATTGCCCTGTAAATAATTGAATAACCTCTTCCAGGCAACATGGTCAAGATGCAGATTTAATTTACTTACAGGCCAGGAGTAAAGATGGTTGAATCCATTTGGTTCACTGTCTGTGTCTGGAGGTGTTGCGTAGGGGTACATAAATAGTTTACTGAACCTGTCAAACTCTCTGCCAGGCATGAGCATGCCCTCTGGTCTGCTACATGTGCTTATACGAAACATTTCCCCTTCAGTCCTCAAGCAGGAGGGAGTAATATATTTCCCAATACTTCTGTGGAAGTAGGTAAAAGCCATAATGAATCCTACACATAGTAACAGAAATGGACAGAGAGTTTGGATTTCTGGTTTTGGTTTTAGGGGTTTTTTTGGTGGGGTTTTGTTTTATTTTCAAGGGGAACCATGGTATGACATATTTTTGACTCTCTGCTCTTATGGAATGCTGTAACCTAATTAGAAAGGTGATGTGTAATTGTCTCTGCCCAAATTTTGACATTAATAGACAATAGGGCTGAAATGCTCCCCAATGTAGTATTCAGGCTTTGAAATGAAACACAGGAAAATCAAAACTCAAATTAGTCCCCATAAACATGAAATCAGATGCATGTGGCCTGCAGCTTGCTGTGGTGATGGCTCTTTGAGCTGTGGTGCTGGGGACCAGCTGGTCACCTCCTACCAAAGTCAGCCTTTTGGAAGTGCTGAAGAGGCTGCATCCCCGCATTGCTGAGGCATAGATTTGTCACATATCAAATGAGGATGTCACATTAAAACTGCTTTTTGGAAAAGTACCCCGAAATCAACAGATTGGAAAAGACCTTTAAGATCATGAAGTCCAACCCTTCCACCAGCACTGCCAAGTCCACCACTAACCCATGTCCCTAAGGGCCTCGTCTACGCAGTTTTGGAACACTTCCAGGATAAGGAGTGTGATTAAAACAAGAGACTACCTTGCATTTTACTTAAAGCCAATATCCAAAGTCAGTAATATCTCTTGACTACTTAGCTGAGCCTTTCAAAATCTTTCATGTCTGATTTTCAAAGTTTTTATATCATAGATATATCATATATATCGCTTAAAGGAGAAGAAAATGCTTTGATTCTGATCTGCATTCATTAGATAATATTTTAATTGATATAATTTCCTCCTCAGGTTTGTATGGTTTAAATTCTTCAGCCTCTATTATATTTTTTAAAATAATTTTTAAAAGATTAATAGAAAAATAATTTTTAATGGATGAGAGATGTTGGAGGGAAGAGAGAGGAGAGAAATCTCCTGTTTATGAGGGGAGTCTTAAATGAGGTATCATCATCTGCAGATGTCCCGTCATCTAAATTGCTTTTCCAGGATAAATAGTAAAGCTTGGATGCCACTATTTCTCCATTAACACTACTCCTTTGGAACTGGAGATGCTAAAAATCATTTTGACAGCACGACTTTTCTGATTGCTGCCATTAAAATAGACTAAGATAATAGAAACAAGAACACTCTGTTCAGCTGTCAGTCTCCACAATGTGAATGCTTTAAGTCCTGATCACATATAATCAGTAATACTCCTCTTTATTTTGGTAGGATGGTGGGTGTCTAACACACTGAAACACACACGCGTGCTTGCAATGTCCTGGCGATATTCCAGGATGGATAATGATTTCCCTATCTCAGTTCCCTTACAGTTTGAATTAGCTACAGTGTTTTTCTACTCTTGCTGTTGTAAACTCTTTTTCTATCGCATGGCTGTGCACTGTTAACCAGCTGTTACTGTCCTCTCCAGAGGCAGATGCATTATGCCGTGCTGTTTGCAGAAATACTTTAAGTGCTTTTTAATGAAAAGAATGGAGGAAGGGAGCCACTGCCCAAAATGGTGTTTTCTTGGAAACTGCCTCTCTTTTGAAGGTCACTGAAGATATTCCATTGCTTTGAATTGGGTGGTCAATAGGCTTTCAACAGTCCACGTGTCCCATTCGTGGTTGCCCTCCATACAAGGATAGTGCGGTGTCTTTCATCAAAGTGACCAAAAGGCGACTGTCCCTGGTGTGTAACCAGATGTGCAGCCATAACACAGATGGTTTTCCATAACCCTGACCAAAAAAGACATACCAATACCAGACAAGACAAAGTGAAGCCAGAGTGACATCTATGGTGTCACAGAGATGATGAACCCAGTGGCAATATCTATGCTCAAAGGCTTCTTTACTGCACGACTTGGGAATTTCAGGAGTTGTTATTGCTGCAACTCCTGGCTTGAAGTCTGTTAGCTTTGAAAATAAGCTTCTTGTATAGATAGATAGAAGTAAGGGCATTATATCTGTATGTAATAACATGCAGCTAATATTTATAGAAGTGCTTCATACTGCTTAATAGTTTGTTGCTTCTGTTGCAAGCTTACATAAAGTCTGTGGCTGCTGTAGGGCAAAGGTATAAAACTTTCATGAGTAATATAAAATATACAAAATGTTGTTGTTAATATTTAATACAATTTGCAGCAGTCATTGAGCACAATCAATGTTTATTAATTAAGTTGTTCGGTTGCAATAGGAATTTCTTCTTTTTGGTGTGTGCGTGTGTGTCTTTGGTGAGAACTTCGCAAGCTTTTTTGACCCTTTGGAAAAGATCGGCATGTTTAACGATAGTGTTGGCAACGTCTTACGTTAGTTGTTTGCCTTTCCTTCAGCAAGTAAACACAGCTCTTTTAGTGACATCTTCTATTTAAACACACTACATGATAAGAGGACTGGGTTTTGGCCAGGGTGTTTAATAAGATGTGTCGCAATTCAGGCTGTTTGTAGCAGCCATATGGATGCAGTGCAGATAATCTAGCATTTGGGGGTGCTTTTTTGTGTTTTAACTCAGTTGTGTCTGATTCATCAAGATGACATGAAACCATGAGCTTTGAGGCCTTCATGGTACCAAAGGGGTTGGTTGTGATGGAGAGCCACCAAGGACCAGAGCCTGTTTCTGCAGCAGATGTAATGTTTGATTCAGGCAAATCCAGGAGATTGTTTTTGTCACCTGAAGTTCGTGGTTAATTTCTCATTGCTGTTTCAATCTGTTGCCTTCATTTTTTTCTCCATCTTCTGTCTCTCTTAATAAAAATAAGCAGGTTTAAGATTTCTTCATACTATAAAATACATCAATAAATCTATCAAGCTTTTTTTGTGGTTAATGGCTTAATGCCATATCCAAAATTATGCGTAGTCTTGTAAAGTCCATCCTTTCATTTTAATCTGTGTGCTGTACCAGTTGAGAACCGCTTGAGTACATTTTATTTCTATTTTTCCCCTAGACCATATCGAACTCTCCAATTGAGAGGTCTTGGGAGCTTTTTGGCTTCTTCAGAAGTAAAAACATTTTATGAGATAGACTAGAGCCGTGCAAGAAGCAGACACGAAGTGGTTAAGTCATTAATTTATTTGTCTAATCCCTAAAGTAAACATAAAAGCCATGCTACTTTATTTAATTTGTCCTCTGGGCTGAAAATGTCTCAAGATTACCCATGATCTTACTTGTAATAACTTTTATATATATTTATATATATCTGTGCCACATTATTTTGAACTACACTGCTAGGGTTTTATTGAAATATATCAACCTTATTGCTAATATTTCACAGGCGGTTCTTCATTTCAGCAATATAGAATTCAATTTAGCAGAAATGTGATATTCCTTCTGAAATTTTAAATTCCCAGCAGATGTATAATTCAATTAAGTCCAGAAGATTAAAAAAACTGAAGTCATTCTCTATACATACACTCTTTCTGCTCAGTTCCAAAATAATGAAAAACTACAGCTGTTCAGTTTTGGTTCATCTATCGCTTTGTACAATTTTTATGGGTTTTATGTGTAATCACATTTGCAGAGTGAATTTTTATACAGCCTGCTCCATTTTGCACAGTTATTATCTTTCCACATTAAAAACAGATTGTAAAAACTGATACACAAGCCTTGGGCCCACTCCTTAAGGAAACTAAAGCACAGTCATTAATCTTGGGCCGGGGGGAGAAGGGATGCAGGGGAAAAAGGAGCTTGTAAAACTTAATTGTTCTGTTTCCATGTGCTACGGGATGGCCTTTTGTCTCCTCTTCTTCCTTCCACCAACACGCTTGGTTCATTTTAAACTCTTTCCAGTCTCTGTGTGGAACTAAAGGGGTCATTTATTTGTGCGTAACCGACTTGAGCAGAAATTGGACACAGGCATTAACTAAAATTGTAATTCTCCTCTGAAGGTGAAGAGGTCCTTTCGTGTAAGTGCCTGCATGCTGAGAGCCTTACCAAACCCTTCTTAAGTTCTTGGCTCGTGTTCCTACGCCAGCGCTCGAGGTCAGATTTCCATGTCAAATGTCACAACGGTGTCTGTGATCTGTGCAGATTAATTTAATTTCCTGTGCCTCAGTTTGTCCGGTTTTGAATGCCGCTGCAACACAGGCATGTTTCAGAGGGTGCTGCTTGCACCTAAGAAGTAGCTCTGTTTGGGATGCTTTCAACCTTGCTACTCCATCGGGATATAAATGAGGTAAACGTTGAATGTATTCATATAACTTATGCCCCAGAGTTTGCCTATTTCTTTTTCTTCTAATGACATCCGTCTATCAAACATTACCTCTCTCTGTCTCTCCAAATTCCTGATCCAAAGAGGAATGTAAATCTGTTTCATCTTGGCATTTCAAACATTAAAATATATAAAATATTCAGTGTTCCAAGTGTAGGGTGTCAGCTGGGCATTTAAAAACCATTTACCCCATGATTCCTTCCAACAAGAGAGCATTTGCAACTCTCCCTAAGCAGTCACTCAAAGGTAAATAGCTTAAGCGGTAGTGATCACCACTGCATCTAATCAACTACCTGATTACCTACACGAATCCAACACTGCTCAGTATTGACCTCCACAAAGAAAAAATTGATTCACTGACCTGTCACTAGATTGTTTTCCAGAAAGCATTAGGGACTTACCCATGCTTGCTGGAGGTGTTTCTTATCTCTGAGGTGTCTCACCATTAGCAGATAACAGGAGGCTTTTTTTCCCCCTGTTCTCCTTCCCAGCAAAACCGGAATGTGCAGCTGTTGAAATAGGAGAAGCAGATGATTTCACTTTGATTCTGTTTTCGCTAAAGGATCTGGCTTTGGGGTGAATAAATCAGCTGAGGAAAAAATAACTGGCAAAAAACTACTGTTGGCAGGAGCGTAGTGTTGGATGGAGCTGTGAACAGCCACACTAGGTGGAATACGATGTATGTACTTGTCATAGCATGTGCAATAACACAGCTGTCCTGTCCACGGTTACTACTTCAGCAGCTATGAAAAGGGTTTCAGATCAGACCTTACGTTCATCTGTGTAACAAATTGATAATCAGATTACCTCAATAATTATGGAAGAAGAAAAACTTTTTACTGTTGACCTGTGTTGTTTATTGTGTCTTGTGCATGTGACAGCATGTTCAGATCTCAGTCATCATTTGGGTACTTTACATTCTTCTCACTACTCCTCTTAATCTCTATTTTGGTCTATGAAGTTTGCAGAGACTTTGTGGCTTTGTAGAGATCTAGCTCCCATGTTTATTAGTTTTCCAATGGGAACAAATGCCCACGACGTTAGGAATCAAAAGGTGTTAATTCATACTGTAACTCTGTTTCCTTCTGAATCATGTCCTATAAAATATGAAAATCTTTGAGCTATAGTTAAGTAATTTTTACCTTCCTTTTCCTGTCTGCCTGCATCATAGATGCCTTTCTACATCTACTAAGCCACCAAACGTAAACACTACCCTCTTCTGGTGCTGCTATTCGTCTTGTATAGAACAGCAGCTTTTCCTTGAACTATAGGAATAAACTGTTTGACTTTGTATGAGGTAAAGCTACAGGAGACATTCTAAGGGACCATAAGTGTTTTCTGTGATCTCACCTTTATGCTTACCTGTTATACTTGTAATATGCAAGTCAGACATCTGCCATTAAATTTCTAGTTATGTGAATTCTGCAACCCTTCACTCTGGACACAGAGAACCTATTCTCCTCCTCTTTTTGCAGTAGTCTTTCGTGCATTTGAAAGATACAGAAGCTGATCTACAGCTTTTTATCTGGAAGCTTCCCTCAGCCCCCTACTCTCTGGATCACGGCAACAACCCCAGTTCTTTCCCCATTTGATATTTAGCATTTGGAACTTGGACCATTCTTGTTGCTCTCCTCTGGGTTCTCTCCAGTTGTCTTATAACTTTATGGTGATTTGATGCCTGAAACTTCAGCAGCACAGGGCAGTGTGTGTTTAGAGTTAGTTTTGTGGAACAAAAATTCCCGTTTCCTACTGGACTGTGTAAATGTGGAGACACTGATTTTGTGTTTATCTCTCCTGTGACCCAGAAGGGTCTTCCCACCCTTCCCTTCACATCTCTGAATGCTCCCTTCAAGGCAGAATACCCTCTTCCCACCATGTCCCTACCGCAGTGGTATATTAGGACTTGAATGCCTGCAGAAGGAACAACTTCAGCCTGGCTAGTCTAAGCTCTGATGAAAACAAATAAATACCATCCAGTTGGATGATAATTTATCTTCCATGTTTTCTCATTGAATTTGCTGTATTGCAAAACTTTGAGTCATGTGCCTGTAGCTTATGTTTTGAAGCCGATCCTGTCGATGCAGGAAAGGCTCAAGAAGAGCATCCGGAACAGAGTTCTTAAGAGATCCTATCCATCTGACTGACTGATGAGACAATAAAAGAAGGGGTTTTTGATTTCAATTTTTCTTTCTTATTTTTTCTGTTACCCAATCTGTGCTCAGATATTATGTGCATATCCAGACGCATCAACTTCTTCCCAAGGAACTCCATGTGAGAAATTTTTTATAGTTCTCTCATTGCACCAAAAACTTAATTGTCCAGTAGATGGAATGGCAGTACTGATGTACTGTGTCTATATGTGAAAAGTTTTTTGACTAAATAAATAATGCTAGTCAGTAAATACTTCTGGGTTGGGTTTTTTTTTTGGTGCAAAATATGTATTTTCTTCATGAATGGGTTTCCACCTCTTAGATTATGATATGAAGCAGACATTTAAATTTGGCACTTAATTTGATTGGAAAATAGGCTATGTGACTGAAACCAGAAAGGAGCTGGGTTTCTCGCCTTAGAATCATAGAACCATAGAATAGTTAGGGTTGGGAAGGGCCTCAAGATCATCTAGTTCCAACCCCCTTGCCATGGGCAGGGACACCTCACACTAAACCATGTCACCCAACCTTACTGGCCGTTGTCTTGCTCTTATTGCAGAGCATGTTTCACTGTCAGCTTA